>JAQIXU010001025.1:0-21611 GCA_034701245.1 Strigamia transsilvanica | reverse complement strand
TCACCGACGAATCCAGGTACCATTTTCAGTTAAACTTACAAGTGAGGAGAAATCCCATTTTTGTCCGAGTGTCATTTTTGTGAGGAATCCGAGATCGCGACACGTGACGCACGCCAAGCAGTCGCCGTTCAGGTGCCCGCTCTGCGACAAGGATTTTCACCGCCAGGTGCATTTGAGGGACCACCTGAGCGTCGAGCACAACAACGACAACGCCGTCGCGGTGCCCAGCCTCTCGGAACGCACGTGCAGGGTGTGCGGGCACCGCGCGGCCACCGCCAAGGGCGCCAAACTACACTATACGTCGCGACACAACCGCAAACCGAACGCGGAGTCGGCCGGCCGCTCCGAGGAACCGGGCGCGGTCAGTTTGAATTCGTATCTGCGCAACTCGCCGTACCCGATCTACCCGCCGGGGATGATGTCGCTTATGAACCCGGCATCGAGGGTTAGTTCGCCACCCCCCGCGCAGGTGTCGTCATCAGGGTACGTGGCGACCGGCGGGGAAAGGGCGAACGAAGTTTCGGTCAAGAAGGAGGCGGAGGCGGAGCCGGACGGGGAGGAGAATCATCAGCGTTTGGGGCCACCGACGCCTGATTCGTCGCGGCCGCAAGCGGTCGGAGCGGTGGACGCTTGTGGGGCATATTGTGGGCCCAGTGGCGGGCTCCAGTGTTGTCATTGCGGGATTATTTTTCCGGACCAGACCTTGTATTTCTTGCATAAGGGGCTGCACTCGGAAGGGAATCCGTGGAAGTGTAATATCTGCGGCGAGTTGAGTCAGGATAAATATGAATTTAATGCACATGTGTTGAGCAAGGCGCATCAGTAGATGGTCAATCAAAAGGAGTTTCTATAGTCACGATGAGTTTTTGTTTGTTTGTTTGGCTTGTTTTTTGCTTTTAGGTTTGTTGTGAGATGATGTCGTGAGTGTTTTGGGAGGAGAGAGAGAGAGGGCTTTGCAGTTTGCAGTTGAAAGTTTATTATTGATGTTATTATGTATGATAAATATACATATATATTGTTATGTTGATTAGATATTTTATTTAGGATTTTTGAAATTTTGTATTGTGTTAAATGTGGTCAATAAAGAAATATCTCACTTGTGGAAGTGGATTTATTTCGGTAAAAGTTGTGGTGCGGTACTAGAGTTGGGTATTTCCTGCGAAAATCACAATCTCGAGATTTGGGATTTCCCGAAATGATGAAAATTTGGATTCTTGAGATTTGGGATTTCCCGAAATGATGAAAATTTGGATTCTTGAGATTTGCGATTTCCAGAAATGATGAAAATTTGGATTCTTGAGATTTGGGATTTCCCGAAATGATGAAAATTTGGATTCTTGAGATTTGGGATTTCCCGAAATGTTAAAAATTTCAAATCTCTAGATTCGGGATGGAAAATCTCGAAAATTTCTTGAGAATTTCCAAAACCCAACTCTATGCGGTACCATGCCAGCGTTTTTATTCGCAGGCCTTTATGATTTCAGCGGTTTTTTTTTAAAGGAATATTATGTTCTGTCGCGATCTCGTTTTCCACACAAGGAATTCCTAAGAAATTCTTAACGCAGCGCTAAATGAACAGAGATAAAACCGATTAGGGTTCAGGTGAATCTGGAGTCGAATGCCGTTCACGAGATCTTCTATCTATAGCTGGTTTGTCTAAGGTTTTTTTTATGATAATAGCAGGTACACAAATGAGTCGAGCCGATTCAATTGTATAAAATAAACACTCAAATTTATTCAAGCGCTAATGTTAAAATACAGTAAATTCATATTAAAAGAGAAATTTGAAATATTCATATTACAAATGAGCTTATTAAATTAAACGCTAAATTAGATCTACAATACCTCGAAATCTTACGCGTGAACAAGGGATTTGCTACGCGCGCACGAAAATGGCGGGAAAAGTAGAATCAATTGTTATTCTAGCCCCAGTCTTTTCTTGAAGGAGAAAACAGAAAGACAAGAACAATCTCGAGTTTTCACTCGCACCCAAGAGCAGGAGTTTCTCCACACGTGACGTCAGCGATTTGATCGCCGGAAACTCGCTGGTCTTCAAATTCACTCCTCTACTGTCTGCCCTGGCCTCGCGCCGACCGTTCCATAAGACACTCAAGTAAAATAAAAAAAAGATGTTTTTTCTTCTTCTTTTTTTCAGATTTTTCAGAGCCAAAGCGAGGATCCGGGTGAATGAGAGTGATAGCGACTAGGATGCAGAGGGAACCTTCAAGAAAAACTCACTCACCCTTTAAAGTTTTTACATTTTTTGCACTTTTAAACATTTTGAAATAAAATTATAAACTTTTTTTTGTAAAAAAGCAAGAATAAAACTTGATTTGACTTTTAACTGGTATAACATTTTGTGGTTTCTGACTAATAAAACATTTAAACAAAAATGACCTTTTGAAAAAAGAACGATGAGTTTTGCTCTTAAAACGGTTTTTAAAGGTGGTGAAAAATTGTGCTTGTTTTTTACAGAAAAACTTTTTAAACTAACAATGACAAGTTTTTCTAATTTTCAATATTATTGCATGGTAATAAGAATGAATAAAACGAGCAGAAAAAATAGAAACTACTTTTTAAATACAGGTACGGTACTGTAATTACATGTGTAGGCCTAAAAAGGCCTGTCTTGATCGAGTTTCTTGCGCGTTGTCTATTCACAGATCTGTGGTCTATTGACTTGTTTGCACGTTTGGGCTTCTTCGGCTTCGTTTTTGGGGAGGAAAAATATCCACAGTTTCGCAGCGGTTTTGCATCCTTTTGCAAATGGATTCACTTGTCGACAACATCAATGTCGCCTTTCTGTCCTTTTTGCCCTTCCAAATCTTTAAAACACTTTCGATGCAAGTATATTCGAAATCTGGACCATACGCAAATAAAGAGACGAGTTGTTTAAGAACAAACTAACTTATTGGTTTATTACAAAACACGCTTGCTGATATGATACAAAAGAGCGGGATGCTGAAGAAACATGTATTCGAAAATATACAAAGTATACAACTATCCAAAAAACAAATATTCATCATCAATGATAACTTCATCAAATCTGTTTTTACTAACTTGCAAATCCAGATTTTCACTTCTAACGTAAGAGTTAATTTCATTGTAATCTGACAAGTTACTAATGTTACCACAATTAAACAATGTGAACTCGTTCAATGGATTTCGCATTTTTAAAATTGTCTTGACCATACTTTGATTAATTGAGTGACAGTCACGAATTCTTAAGCGTTTTATATTACTAAGTGCGTTCAATTCATCTAGTTCTGAAAAGAAGTTGTCAGTAAGTGTTTGACAGCCGCCAATCGTTAAACATTCTAAATTCTGATTTTCTACAATTAACATTTTCAATTGAGATTCAGTAATAACATAATCATTATCCATATATACGTGTATTTCACGCAGGTTTTTGAACAAATAATAAACATTTTTAGTGTTCAAAATAGTACAACAGTGTAATCCTAAATATCGCAGCAATGGGCAATTATCACCAATAAGTCGAAGATCAACTAACTTAAAATGATGAAGTCTTAGACTGGTCAATCGTTGTGGCTTCGCCAAGACAATATTTAAATCCAGACTAGTGAATACAATCGACATTGAATTTAACTCTAGTCTGCATAGATTGGGGAAAATGGTGGTCAGAACGACCATCTCTTCAGTATTGCGTGTACATGAAAACGTTTCCTCGATGGAATAAGTACGTAATGTTTTCTCCGATTTGAATTGTCGATTTAACAAACCAAATAACTCTTCCCAGCGATCGTGTCGAAACCTTTTTAAAAGAGGCAGTTGGTTTAGAATGTAAAAACAGCCGTTGGGTGTGACAGTCGTAATTCCCAAAATATTCAAATACTCCAGTTTTTTACAATTGCTTAATGAGCACAGCCCATCATCACTAACATTTATAGTGCCTGCAAGTAAGTTTAGATGTCGTAATTGTAGACAATTTTTACCAATCGCAGCTAGAACACCATCCGTGCATTGTCTAAATACGAACCATTCAAGTTGTGGCAATTGCTGCAATAGTTTGACCATGTATTCAGATGGAATTTGCACTTGGGAACAATCACCTAGGTTTAAATGTGAAAGGTTTCTACAAAGTCGACCTATTCGATCTAATTGAAAAGGATACATGGGCGGATGAAGCATATTGAAATTATATACCGATTTGGTAGCAGAATGAATGAGAACATTCGAATCCACGCGTACCGATGAATTGTAGTTAAATGTCTCACTAAGGCGACGATATACGTTGGAAATGAATACAGAAGGTTGTTTCACCAGTTGTTTTTGAAAGCTATCGAAATTAGTGCAAATCGTTTGTAAACACAATTGCTCTAGACTAGATGCTGATTTCTTCTGCGGCATGTTGCGAATTACAATACGGTATACGTGTGTCACTAGAGACGAATTAAAATCCAAATAAGACGGGGAGGTAGGTTATATACAGAAGGATGAGATTACGTATGCAGATCGTAACCGAATCGTGTGTTGAACGTTCAGCAAAAACGTTACAGAGAACGTGCACTGGATATGTGATGACTCATCACATATCCAGTGCACGTTCTCTGTAACGTTTTATTTGTTGTTAAAACTGATTGTAGTAACAATGAAGACTAAATAAAATAAATAAATTTTGCAATCTTTTTGACCAGCTTGACCGGTTTGCGGGTCATAATGTACAAAGTTCTCCGATCATTTTTTTTTAAAATAAATCCATTACCATTACCATTGGCATTCAATACTGCTGAATATGCTACGGTTGTGGCTGAATTTTTGGCTCGGCAAGTGTAGTTGCCATTATGTTTGGGAGTTACATGTCCTATGTTAAGGATGCTTGAAAATTCATCGATCTGTTGGATATTTATGCTTAATTCTGCAGGTATTTTAGCATTATCTTTAAGCCATTGAATGCCTTCACGCAGTAAATCTTCTTGAAATGAAAATGACATAATTTTTGGTGCAACTAAAAAAGTTAGTAAATGAAAGCCCACATGTTGCTAGCAGCTTTACACTTTGGTGCATGTTAACTCATAGCATTTGCTCTTCTTCCACTAATTTACATGCCACTTTTGTGGAAATGCCACTTTTGTAGAATTGTGAAATAATCAAAAACAATCAGGAAATTTTTGCATGTAACATCTTTGCAATGAAACCACTTGCGTAATGTTTTTTTTTTTGGATGTTTTTGAATTTAAAAAAAAAAATGTTTTTGTAGTTTTTGATGTTTTATGAATTTTTTGTATTGTTTGTTCGGTTGTAATTTCTCAACCGTTGCCACCTGGTTTCCCAGCACCAATTCAATCTTTTCTAGTCTTTCCTTGATTGCAATTTTCCAACCGTCATCCTTTTGCTAAATTCAAGACATTCGATCATCCAGTAATTGTATGTCCGCCTTTATGTCTGCTTTCCTTTCCATCAATATCTTCCGTATATCACCGTCTCCATGCTCCACCACCACTGGTGAAGTGGCCGTACGCTTATTTGGGACTCACCAGGACCGAAACTCCCCCTTGAAACTTCCCTGCAGCACAGCGCGTTTCTATGGACATTCCTTTGCTTCTTGGCCATTGTAGCGGCAAAGACAAACGTCAAAGTCCGTCTACATTTTTAATCCGTTTTGATTTTTCGGTTTTTCATCGCTTTGTAGTTGTTTTCAGCCGTATTGAATGCCAATGGTAATGGTAATGGATTTATTTTCAAAAAAAATGATCGGAGAACTTTGTACATTATGACCCGCAAACCGGTCAACAAGCTGGTCAAAAAGATTGCAAAATTTATTTATTTATTTATATATTTTATATTTATTTTTATCCTACGCAACATAAGTCAAAATGCCGCTCTTTAAATTCTCGTGTCTGCGGATGTAATTATATTCAATAAGCCATTCCACTTGTTGTTTGATCATCCGGTTCGTGGGCAGAAACATGTTTTTCAAAATCCCGATTAACTCGTTCTGTAGTTGAGAAATTGCGACTGTTTTCCTAGCTTTCGCAACGCGAACGATTGCTTCTTGTAGACGCAATTCCCTGAGTCGGACAATGTCTTCGTTATCCACTCGCTTACTCTTCTCCGTCGAAAGCTGCAATCTCCCAATAAGGTTGATCTTGCCTCGTTTCTGGGCTTTGCCGTTCCGAAACAAAGCAAACTCGTCGTTTATCCAATACTGCGTCTCATTCGTGAACTCCAATGGCGATTTAACTTGCGGGTGGCACTTGACAACATTCCGCTTCGCCATCGGCATCGACACCAACGACCAGATGGTTTTTCTTAGCTCCGCATCGGGCAGTTCGGTCGCCAACTGTAAATTCTCAAAGGAAATTCGTTCGTCCGGGCGCTCGTTCCAAGCGAACAGCACGGCCATTTGGAAGGTCGTCACGTCCAGATCAAACTTTCCCACGGCATTCACGAACGTGATGGTGCCGTTCGACATCTGATGGTGCCAAATAAGTTTACGTCCACTATGTTGTCTGCGGTAAAAATCTTCCATTTCACAAATATAATCTTCCAACTCTACGGGTAAAGAAACGGGAATCTTGTCACCACTATTTCGAGCCCAAGCGGCGGAATTGAGAATCTTAATATTAATCGAATCCCTAGCGCCGCGATTATGCTGTTCTTTGTAAACACGATTCAAATCCCCGCTAACTGTAACGTCCTGAAACATTTGCCTAACTTTGTTCAAGTATTCGGCCGGCACTCCCACGTCTCTCAACCACACGACCATGTTTTCTTCCATATGGCTGTCCGCCGAAGTTTCCAAAATCAAACGTCTCGTCAAATGCGACTTGAAGTAAATCATGAAGACGTCTTTGTTTGCCACGTATTTCAGCAACAAAAGCACGCCTTTCAATCTGCTTTCGACGATCTCCGAAGCTAGTTTCTTACTCAAATTCGTTCTCCTCAGCAGCATGTCGCAGTAGTTGGCCAACAACTCGGGACACTTGGACTCCGCCTGACTTTTCAGCCTGGCCGTGGCAAGTTCCAACTTAAAGAGCGCAGTGTCGTTGATAATTGTCTCGAATGCTCTGTCTCGCCTCGTGAGAAATCGTGGATCGTTTCGAAAAGCCTTTTCAACTAATTCGCTAAACCGATTGAAGAGATCGAGCAAGTGTTGCACGTATTTCTCGGGATCCTGAACGATCGTTTTCGCCGCGGAAACCATGTCCGCCAAACCAGCTTTGATAATATACTCCTCCAACTCGCCGAGCATGGATGGAATAGAATCGGGCGCAAAAGTAAACAACCGAAACATTCGCTCTAGATTCTCAACTTCGTTTCGCTTGATCATCGCTCCGCATTCGGCTAAAATGACTTCTATAAACGGTAACACCAAAACTTGGCCGCATATTTCCTTGAGTTTTGGGCGCGAACTCGCTTCCAAATATTTCTCCGCTCTATTATCTTCTTCGCCGAGTCGTTGTTCGGCGTATTTCATGTAGTTCTCAACTCCGTTCACCCTAAGGTATTCCTGCGCATTAGTTCGATAAAACGAACGAGTAACTTCGAAGTACCTAAGCTGTCTCAAAAAACTCTCGATAAACGGATAATTTGTCGATCGGATTGGAGGATAAATTCGCATATAACTCGCGTATTACTACTATTAACTGTGAATCGCATGTCTGTCCGTGTCTCTCTGCTTCGATTAATTTCATAACGCTTTTATAAATTTGTTCCTTTTTGTCGGACAAAATCGACGCATTCCAAGTATCCAACATGAGATTGCGAACGTTGTAGCAAATTCCATTATTAATTGATTGTTCCAATTTTTCAAACGGTCTCGGATAGTGTTTGCAAAGGAGGAAAAACGATCTCCATTCGTCGGTGTATGCTTTTAGGAATACTTGCGGTTCGCATTGGGTTGGTATTTTCGCTTGCCTAAGCGCGATGGCCGACAAAATGTGTCGTTGCAACCCGAGGTATATTTGTTCTCGTCTGTTTTCGTCCCATAAAGTAACGGTATACACGGTCGAAAATAAATTGCTCCATTCGGTAGATGTAACTGGCTCTTGTCGCAAAAGTTTTAAACTTGTTCGGAAAATAGATTGGATGTCGTCTTCTAATTGGGCTGCGGTTGGTGGTGCCATTGTCAGACAATAAACAAGTTGTGAAAAACAAGTGTGAAATCTGCTGATTATATACCCGAATCGAATGAAAACGTTGATGATTCGGAAATTTGAATGTACGTACACTGTACGGTTTACGTACATTGTGCGTTTTCGTTTGCGCGTACGTTTATACTTGTCTGCAACGCGCACTTTAAAAATGCGACATCGCAAATCGCCTCAAAAAGCAGTGCCAATGCACAAATCGCACAATTTCTAACCCCAAAAATCTCCATTTCACCTTTTCCAACAACCAATATCGACTACTCCCTCCACCTCCAAACCAAACCTGGTTTTAGCACGACCCCGCTTTGAAACTCGCTCAAACCAACCATCTGTTTACTCGCAGCCACATCTCGGAATAAAACCACACAAACCGAGCGAGACAAACTGGTCGTTCGGTCCATTTTGGAGGGCGAAAACGGAATGGATGGACGTCCGTCATCATCGCAAGTCGTGGCGTTTAATTTGCTTTGACGTTTGACCTTGTGAGATATATGTGGCCTCGGCCACCATGATAATCCGATTAGGATTTTTAGATACGCGTTGGGTTCGCTTTTAATTCCGCTCTGATTTGCAGGTATTCCGTCATGCGATTCGTTCGCGCTTTTGTTGCCGCTGCGCTTTTGCTGGAGTTGTGCGGCGCCGACGTGGGAGCTGCGGTGTTTAAAGATGGCATTTACATGCCCGCCGTCATGCCAACACAGGTTAAGCAATCATTTTGATGGGGGTGTTGACTTGGGGGTCGATTGATGAGGGCAGTGGCTTTTTCGTGTTTTTTATTTTTATTTTGTTGTTTTAGGGCGGTTGTTTTGAGTTGTTTGTTTGTTTGTTTGTTTGTTTGTTTGTTTGGTGGGAAGGTGAAGGTCACGTGTTGGGTTTGTTGGGTGATGGGATTTTTGGTTGGGTTTGGTTTTTGGTGGTTTTGAAATTGGTTTTTCAGATTGGTGAATGTGGTGATCAGATTGGAATGTGTTGTTGATAGTGGAGAAGTTTGTTTTTGATAACTGGGAAATGGATTTTGCCAAATAGGAAATGGATTTTTATACAGGGAAATGCGTTTTTCTACAGGAAAATGGATTTTTTAAAATTGGAAAATGGATTTTTTTCTACTGGAAAAATGAATTTTTTTTTACTGGAAAAATGGATTTTTCTACTGGAAAAATGGATTTTTTTATTGAAAATGGATTTTTTTATTGAAAATGGATTTTTCTACTGGAAAATGTATTTTTCTACTGGAAAATGTATTTTTCTACTGGAAAATGTATTTTTCTACCGGAAAATGGATTTTTCTACCGGAAAATGAATTTTTCTACTGGAAAATCTATTTTTTATACAAGAAAATGCATTTTTTATACTGGAAATGCATTTATAGTGGAAAATGCATTTATAGTGGAAAATGCATTTTTATACTGGAAAATGCATTTTTATACTGGAAAATGGATTTTTATACTGGAAAATGGATTTTTATACTGGAAAATGGAATTTTTATACTAGAAAATGCATTTTTTTTATACTGGAAAATACATTTTTATACTGGAAAATGCATTTTTTATACTGGACAATGCATTTATTGTACTGGAAAATGCATTTTCTATATTGGAAAATGCATTTTCTATACAGGAAAATGCATTTTCTATACTGTATAGAAAATGCATTTTCCAGTATAGAAAATGCATTTTCTATAACAGAAAATGTATTTTTTACTGGAAAATGCATTTTATCAAGTGCAAAGTGCATTTTGACACTGGAAGATCAATTTTTGTACTGGGAAATGAATTTTTGCACCAGAAAATGTATTTTTGCACTAGAAAATGCATCTTTGGCAACTACAATCTGAATTTTTTTCAGTGAATAAATGGAAAATGCCATTTATATGTAAAAAAAATATATATTTTCTTACAAATTTAAACCACATTTTGGTAAACAGAAAAAAACCAAACAAGTCTTCCTCAAAAAATACTGACACAAACGCTGTAAATAATAATCTGTGTTTGAATTCCCAATTTCCTATTTCCTTAAAAACACTTTTTTTTATTTCACCAAAAAATGAAATTAATTTCGCTTTGTCTTCGCTTTTAACAGCACGATCAATACATATGTACAGCGAAGAAATTAGACACCAGAGAATCTTTCATTGGTCAGTTGAAGACTTTCATAAATCTTAAAAAACAATTGAATTTTTCATTATTTTTATTTTCTAGTTCAATATGAGGCCCATTCCATGAATAACAGGGCCCATCATATACTTTTGTTTGGGTGTAGCGATGTATCGACGAAGAATTTCAACAAGGGACATTGGTAATGGCGCCAGCTGGAGTTAGCGAATTAAAATGACAGCTGATGTGTGTGTGTGTGTTGATTGCAGGGAATGTTTAGATGGAAATATTTGCCAGAATCAGAAGATTATGTTTGCGTGGGCGAAAAACGCGCCTCCGACCAAACTTCCAACAGGCATGTTTTTTTCAAGAAATTTTACATTAATTTTAAATATTTTGATAAATTGTTTAAAATTTTATTAGTGTAAATATATTTTTAAGTTTAAAACGTTTTTAAAATGTAAAAAAAGGTGTAAGAATGCATTTTTAAGGTGTAAAATGCAATTATAAAGTGTAATTATGCATTTTTAAGGTGTAAAAATTCATGTTAATGTGAAATAATGCATTTTTAAGGTGTAAAATGCATTTTCAAAGGTGTAAAATGCATCTTCAAAGGTGTAAAATGCATTTTCAAAGGTGTAAAATGCATTTTCAAAGGTGTAAAATGCATTTTTAAAGGTATAATTATGCATTTTGAAGGTGTATTAATCCATTTTTAAGGTGTATTATTCCATCTTTAAGCTATAAAAATGCATTTTTGGATTGTAAAAATACATTTTGTTGTGATAAGATGTTCCTGACATAATAAGTGTTAATTATGAATTTTCTTCAAGATGTCGGCTTCCGAACGGGCGGAGACAGCGGTGTCAATTACTTAGTTCTAGAAATCCACTACGCTAATCCATTAAACGGTAGAAAATAATCAAAAAAAACAAACCATAAAACAAATAAAATAATGCTTTCTCCATTTACCCCAAAACAGAAAGCGACAACAGTGGATTATCATTGTACACTACTTACAAAAGGTATAAAAACATCATCAATTTCCACAACTATTTGTTGACATTTTTGTTTAAATGTTTTTAACAGACAAAAATACATAGCTGGAATATTTTTGCTGTTGTCATCCAACACACAAATCCCTCCAATGCATCCTAGTGAGTGTTATTGCAATTAGTTTGGCCATATTTGTTGAAATGTTTGCTGTTTTCAGAGGTCCATGCCGATATCAATTGTCCATATTCGGACAGAAATCCTATTCATCCTTTCGCATACAGGGTCCACGCTCACTCTTTGGGGGTTGTCATTTCGGGGTATAAGTACAACGCTAAGTCCGGCAAATGGACCCTTTTGGGCAAGGGGAATCCCAACTGGCCGCAAGCATTTTATCCGATGGAAAAAACACATTCCGTCAAAAGCGGTGACTACTTGGTGAGAAAAGAGGAGAATAAAAGGGTTGAACGTGTTGTGATGGGATAAAATTGAAATGTTTAATTCCAGGCAGCTAGATGTACTTACAATTCCACTGAAAGAAACCGATGGACATATATCGGGTAAAGAAAATTTGTCTAGTTTTAGTCGCGGCTTTGTTGATGGACGCTTTTAAGGCATAAAAGTGTCTTATATGATACAAAAGTGACTTTTTGCCGTAAAAGTGGTTTTAGTGGCACAAAAGTTGCTTTTGCAGCACAAAAGTGGGTTTATAGCACAAAAGTGGGTTTATAGCACAAAAGTGACTTTTGCAGCACAAAAGTGACTTTTGCAGCACAAAAGTGACTTTTGCACCACAAAAGTGACTTTTGCAGCACAAAAGTTGCCCGTAACAAAAGTTGCTTGCACTGCACAAAAGTGGCTTGTATTGCACAAAAGTTCCTTGTGCGGCACAAAAGTCGCTTTTGCGGTATAAAAGTCGCTTTTCTGCCACAAAAGTTGCTTTTGCAACACAAAAGTGGGTTGTATTGCACAAAAGTTGCTTTTGCAGCACAAAAGCTGCCTATAATAAAAGTTGCTTCACTGCACAAAAGTGGCTTGTATTGCACAAAAGTGCCTTGTGCGGCACAAAAGTCGCTTTTGCGGCATAAAAGTCGCTTTTGCAGCATAAAAGTTGCTTTTCTGCCACAAAAGTTGCAAATGCAACACAAAAGTGGGTTGTATTGCACAAAAGTGGCTTTTGCGGCACAAAAGTGGCTTGTGTCGCACAAAAGTAGCTTTTATAGCACTTTCTACGGAAAGAAGAAACCTTTAAAAACCCAAACCTAAAATCTGACTTGCAGGAGTACAGCGGACGACGAAATGTGCAATTTCTACATAATGTACTACACAAACTTTGAAGGCGGGTCCTCATTCGGCGAGTGCGTAGACACCACGGACGACGACTTGGTCAGCGCCATGCCCGACGATTCGGACACGCCTTTACCGCGAAACCCCTTGCTCGAAGAGCATGCGCACGGCGGCATGGGCAGCCACCGCCACGGCGGAATGCACCACCCGGACAGCGACAAACAGCGCCCGCCCATGGACAAAAAGGGCCGCCTGTTCGCCGGGTATTCAACTCCACTGGACGCCATGTACAGTACCGAGTACTTGGACGAAGAGAAACACCCGAAAAGCAGTGAAGCTAAGTTCCCGGGCGACGAAGAGTTGCCGCGCAGGGGCAAGGTTAACCATGGGAAACACGTAGTAGCTGATGGAAGGAAGATGGCCGATGAGCCGGCGCCGTTGCCGAGTAGAAATGTTGTGTTTGGGAGGAAGTTTTGTTTATTTCATGTCGGCTTTTTGTTTTTAAGTGTTGTATGACGAGGTAACGAATTGGCCGGCGACGGATTTGAAGTTGGGACAGGTGACGGCAGTTGCGATCTGTTCGAAGGGGAAGATTGTCGTGTTTCATCGGGGTGATCGGGTGTGGGATTCGAGGTATGGATTTTTGGTTTTTGGTCAGTGGTGTGGTAATAATGGGGGTGTGGAGGTTTTGATGATTGGTGAGGGTTTTGGATTTTTGATGTTTTTGACAGAGTTTGATTAATTTTTGGTGGGTTTTGAGAATATTTTGGCAAAATCTGATATCTTGGTAAGTTTTTATAACATTTAGTAGATTTCAACAAAATTCAATGGATTTTAACAAAATTTGTGAATTTTTTATGTACTTCAAGGATATACGATGAATTTCAACAAAATTCGATAAATTTCAACACGATTTATTAAATACGTGATAAATTTCAACAAAACTAACTAAATTTCAACAGAACTTTCCAAATTTCAACAAAACTTGCTAAATTTCAACAAAATCCACCAATTTTTTGATAAATTTCAACAAAATCCACTAATTTCTTGATAAATTTCAACAAAATCCACTAATTTCTTGATAAATTTCAACAAAATCCACTAATTTCTTGATAAATTTCAACAAAATCCACTAATTTCTTGATAAATTTCATCAAAATCCACAAATTTTTTGATAAATTTCAACATAACTTCCACAAAATCCACTAATTTTTTGATAATTTTCAACAAAACTTCAACAAAATCTCACAATTTTTTAGCTATATCACTGACCATTCAATCACTCACTCACTCCTACTGTACAACCCCACAAACCTTTCAGATCCTTCGATCTAAACAACAACTTCGCCGACTCCCAGCAAGGAGCCATCACGGGAAACACGGTCATAGAACTGGACCCAAATACGGGCAATGCCACCCACAGCTGGGGCAGCGACCTGTAAGTCCTCCTGCTACCGCAAACTACCCCAAATCACGCAAACTACCCCAAATCACTTAAAATCATTTCTCAGCTTTTACATGCCTCATGGCCTCACTTTGGACAAGGATGACAATGTTTGGGTAACCGACGTAGCGCTGCACCAAATCATGAAATTCCCACCCGGCGGCGCCAAACAGCCGCTTCTTACACTGGGTACCCGGCTCACGTCCGGCAGCGACAATTTCCATTTTTGTAAACCATCGAGCGTTGCCGTTACCACCACGGGAGAATTCTTTGTCGCTGATGGGTAAAAGAAAATCAAATCTGACCTCCAGAAAACGAAAATTTCTCATTTCTTTTGGCACATTTCAGGTATTGTAATAGCCGGGTGCTTAAATACTCCGCGACCGGTCAGTTATTGCTTACGATTGGCAGAAAGACGAATACTATTTTAGGTAGGTAGTAACAGGGCCTTGTATTGTCATGATGATATGCACCAAGAGCGGTAAAATACAATTTTCCCGGGCCCCTGATTTTCTTTTCAGACACAGAAAACAAATTAGTTTTTCAACATAATTCGGACCCCAGGCCCCGGGAAGCTAAAATTCTTCCGGGCCTCTGCCTGGTTTTCAGACACAGAAAACAAAATATTTTTTCAACACAGTCGGGCCCCTGGGATTTGTCCTGGCTTTGATTGCAGTGGAGGACTGAGGTGGAGTATTCACCTGACCTCTGTAAAAATATACTTTGGGCTCCACCAAATGGGATTTGGGCTTACATTCTGTTGGACATGGATCTCCAAAGCTATTCTTGCAGTTGAGACAACTTTCAGCTGGGTTTATAGCGGACATGTTCCAGACCAGAGGGGCAGAATTGTACAGTGACTGTTGGGTTCATGTTGGAGGATCTGGCGAAGTGGCGGAGTATTGAACCTATCGGGGTTACCGATGACACAGTCTTGTGCTCATGTTGCCTGAAGCTAAATTTGTTTGGATTGGGGGCCCAAAATGTTTTAGCTTTGGGGCTTATCAAGCTCCCCAAATTTGTTTGCTGTGGGGGCCCCAGAAGGATTTTGATTTGAGGCTTCTCAAGTTTTTTGCCTGAAGCTTTCCAAATTTGTTTGCTGTGGGGGCCCCAGAAGGTTTTTGCTTCAAGGCCCCAAAATGTTTTTGCTTTGAGGCTTCTCAAGTTTTTTGCCTGAAGCTTCCCAAATTTGTTTGCTGTGGGGGCCCCAGAAGGTTTTTGCTTCAGGGCCCCAGAATGTTTTTCCTTTGAGGTTTCTCAAGTTTTTAGCCTGAAGCTCCCCAAATTTGTTTGCTTTGGGGCCCCCACATGCTTTTGGCTCAAACTATTGGGAATTAAATATTAGACACTTAGCGTTTTTTCCCCAACTAAGAACACAAACAAACCCTAACGAGAAGTTAAAAAGTTTCCGTAAAAAGAAAAATTGTGTTTGGTATTACGTTTTGAGTTTGCGATTTCAAAAGGCATAACCCAAAACTCAAATCGCAAAAATTTGTGAGAAATGGATCTCGGAATTTATTCTGGAGTTTAATTGTTTCCAAAATGGCAACAGGTGACTATTAGTACATGAATATATGAAAAAGTCCAAAGGTATATCTTATCCACATTGCTGCCCATTTTGTTCATCAACGTGCCCAAGCTTTGTGATGTAACCAAAGCGCAAACCAAATAATTAAACGCAAACTGGTCATCACGTGATGAAATGTTGGGTTTGTGTTCTGATTTGTGTTTGTGTTTTATATTATATTATAGGATTTAAAGTTGGACCACCACCGCCCTATTCGTTTTACATTCCACACAAGCTGACATTAGCCGAAGACAAAGATCTGGTGTGTGTTGCTGACCGCGAGAACGGTCGCATCCAGTGCTTCAGCATAGCCAATGGCACATTCAGCTGGCAACTAAAGATCCCGCAGTTTGGGTCACGCTTGTTTTCCGTGGCCTATTCACCTAGAAATGGTAAAAATTTGCTTCTGCGGTACTTTGAAACGGGTTAAAACTGTTTGTTATAAAAGGTGGAGTCCTCGTTGCCGTCAACGGTCCTGAGGATTACAAGAACACTGGAAATGTCCAAGGGTTTGTTGTGGACATAAATTCTCGGTTACCACTTGGAGTGGTCAAACCATCAAATGATAAGGTATGTTCGAAAGAGTAGACTACCTTTACTCTAACAACTACCGGTCCAATAAACCACGTGCTTTTATTTCTACAGTTACAGAATCCTCATGACATAGCTATAACCAGCGACGGATCATCCATCTACATTGTGGAGATCGGACCCAACCGAGTGTGGAAATTCATTTCAAGTATTTGACCCTCTGCATACGTGTGTTACCGCTCGCTAACCCATCTTATCATATTCAGACACCACTGCTTCTTCAGGAACTGCCCCAACGACGAATAATCTATCCATCACGACACCAATTGCGCTGGAAACCGTGAAAGTGAAACCTGTACCGCAATCCTCATCGATAACATGGCCTAGCGGGACCCTCGCGCCTGCACTGGTCATAATTGCCTTACTGGCAATACCCGTATTGCTAGTCGTGCTTGTCACTGTTTTAATTCGGTTGAGAAAACACGGTAATTTGACAATTGGTGCATGGAATCTTGACGTTAGGTCCAAACAATGAGCTGCAACTGAAATTGGGCCCGGCTGATATGGGCCGGAAGAATTATGGGCCCCAATTGAAATTGGGCCCAGCTGATATGGACCCCAACAATGGGCCCCACTGAAATTGGGCCCAGCTAATATGGGCCTGAAGAATTATGGGCCCCAAGTAAAATTGGGCCCAGCTGTTATGGGCCTGAAGAATTATGGGCCCCAACAATGGGCCCCAACTGAAATTGGGCCCAGCTGTTATGGGCCTCAACGTTTAGGGTTCCGGCTCGGATGTCGGTTTTCGGGCCCCGGACCAAGGTCTCGCGCACACAGGGGCCCCGCGCTTTCAAATTTCTAAAAAATTGATAATTGATATGGCTAATATTTTAGGGCCTCACTAATAACTTTTTCCTGGGGCCCCGCAAAACCTCCAGCTTGTCTGTAATGTTGGGCCCGCAAAACCTCAAGAGTGTGTACATCTAAAATCTGGGTAACTCTAAATATTTTAAATCCAGACTTAGGGGCCCCCCGATCTAGCGTCAAGAGTCCGTATACGAATTGCTGTTGAATCGGCTTTAATTTGCTCGTTTTTTTTTAAAGGTAACTTTCGGTCATTGGATGCTGGTCACGTGAAAGGATGGATGTCGGGCTACCGGCAACCGTCTGGAGATAAATTTAACCTGGGTAACTTTTTGCACCCGCACAAAGGCTTCGATCGGGTGAATTTGGAGGAGAGCGACGCGGGGAGCAGCGATTCCGAAGTGGAAGAATTCAACATGCAGAAAGCGTAATAACCCACGTGCAGGATTCGTGGGCTGTAGTTGTACTTTCCTTTTATATTTTTAAAACAAACACTCTTTAATTCGAATCTCTCATCATAGCTATTTTACCCAATTGAAATAACTTAATTAACATGTGACCGAACAAGTAGCCAAGATTCTTAGATTTATTATTATTATTATTATTGTTATTATTTGTTTTAATAAATTAAATACTTATCTTTGTTTCCTCGCGTCTGAGTTTATAGTCCTATGCCAGCAGAAGTTAAGTACTTCTGGAAATCATTTGAACAGAATTCCAATCCGTTATCTGTCCGGACGTTTATCACTTTAGCCTTCCCCGATTGCTCAACACGCGTGACAAATTCTTAAGACCAGTGTTTCCCAAAGTGTGGGTCGCGACCCGGCACCGGGTCGCGCGAAAAAAATTGTAAAATTACAAAAAAAATTTTTTTTACATATAATTTTTTTTCATACACACTTTGCCAGTATTCCTAGTGTCTATAGACACTAGGAATAGTGGCAAAGTGTGTATTTGTACTCTTTGATATAGCTTTATCGCTCGCGCCCGCGCGTTGTGCACACGATGATCAGCAAACACCGCACGTCGATTGAAAATTCGTAAAAATTGGACAAAATATGCGAAAACAAAGTTTATAACTTGATTTTTATTAAAAAATAAAATTTGTTTTGTAAGTAAATGGTTTTTTTTTTTCATAAGGTGGGTCGCGAAAAATTTTAAAACCTCGTACCAAGCCGCGGTCAAAAAAGTTTGGGAAACGCTGCTTTAGACTGATGTGTTATAACTTTACTGGTGCCCGGGCCCCTATATCTTGTTACTGTTTCCACTATGAATTGGGTAAATAAATAACTTGGACACTGGTTTTCTTCATTTGTTTTATTCATGTTCGCTTAGTGACAAATTTAATTTTTTTAAATTAAAAAACCAAAAATTTATATTTTTATATTTATAAAAATTAAAGAACAGAAAATTCCTTATGATAATTCTGAAATTTGGGGTCCTAATTTACAATTCTAGTTAAAAGTACCCACTAACTAACACATTAGTGTCACTGAACAATAATAATTGCTTATCGACTCAAACTGCAGCCATTGACTTTGTATTCGAAATAATTGTTTAGAATAATTATTAATTTTTGTAAAAATAAAAATAACGAATGAGAATTCGCTCGACAGGAAGATGTCACATGTAAACACTCGTGAAAACTGATGATTGATGACGAGGCACTTGGTCACATGGTCTCTCTCTCTCTCGATCAGCTTAAAATTTCGCTAGATTAATTCAAATTTGCAAAAATTTCCAATCAATTTGGGCCCCCCCAGGTACAATTCAGATTATTTTATGGCAAACTTTTTCTTTATTTATTGGGCCCCCAAAAAAAAATTTGACAAAATTTGCAAAAAGCCCTCCCCTCCAAAGAAAATTCCAAGAGGGCCCCAAAAAGAGAAAAGAGAAACAATGCAAACAGGGCCCCTCCAAAAAAAACCTGCAAGGGCCCCAACCAGAATAAACCTGCAATAAAGCCCCTCCCAAAAACATATTGCAAGGGCCCAACCGGGGGGTGCAGCGTGCGTGGTTGACAGGGGCCCACAAATCAAGGGGGGGCCCATGGAGGACAAAACCAGGGACTATGTATTTCGCCAAGTACGGAAAATCCTAGCTACGGCTCTGCTAAAGGGCCCCATCAACTTGCACACGGGCCCAAAAAAGTGCAAAAGGGGCCCCCATGTAAAACAAAAAGAAAGAAAAACAACCAAGTGCCAACAACGAAAACAAACCAATGGGAAGACTCAGAAACTACGGCGGTAACGTGATTTCTGTAGAGAAACTCGATTCGCTTGAGGTAAATGTGTATTGAACGTGAGCAAATGTTAAAAACGTCAAGAATTAATTCTATTGGACAAAATACAAATCGCCGATCCGATTCCCAATTTACCCGATCACCCGATCCCGGACTAGATCAAACGGCGTCGTTTCACGACTGATTACAGTGGTTCCGTTACAAGACAAAAAAAGGTTACCGCGTGCGTGACGAAAAACATAAAAGAAAACAAAAGACAAAAAAGAAATTACAAGAAATTCAAATATCAAAAGAAAGAGAAATAAAGATTCTTATTCCCCCCGCTCTTTTCTTGTCTTTTCTTTTTGCACGGGGCGGAGGTATGCGGCGCGCCGCCATCAGGTGTTGTTGAATCGGCCGTTGCTCGGCATTTGGTCCAAGATGCTGCACACGTAGCCAGCAACGTCTAAAGATTCTTGTTCGGATCTCAGAATAAAGGGTTGCTCCTGTCGAAGAAAGAAAACTCTTTGTAATACGCGGGACATAATATCTTTCCCGAAACTGCGAGGGCATCGCGCAACTTCGTGATTGGACCTCGTAATGAGTACGTGTACGTTACAAATGTTTTTTTGCACGATTTCACTCGTTTTTAGGTAAATTTACACGAATTACGTGATTTTATACGTTTTTACGTGATTTTATACGTTTTTACGTGATTTTACACCCTTATCCGTGATAGTACACGTTTTTTACTTAATTTTACACGGGTTTTTACGTGATTTTACACTTTTTTTGTGATTTTACATGTTTTTACACCTTTTTACGTGATTTTACACGTATTATGTGATTTTATACGTTTTTACGTAAATTTACGCGTTTATACATGATTTTACACGTTTATACGTGATTTTACACGTTTATACGTGATTTTACACGTTTATACGTGATTTTACACGTTTTTTTAACGTGATTTTACACGTTTTTACCTGATTTTAAACGTTTTTACGTTATTTTACACGTTTGTACGTGATTTTATACGTTTTGACGTGTTTTTGCACTTTTTACACGTTTTGACGTGTATTTACACAATTTTACACATTTTTATGTGATTTTATGTTTTTACACTTTTTAAACATTTTAAACCCCAAAATGGTGCATTCACTACTGTACGTACTAGTAAACGGTTGTATTTAGGCCTCTGGCTTTCGTCTTTGATGAGACACGTGTTGACGAAATCGACAAACTCCTGAGTGAACATATTGCCATTTTTACACGCGTTTAAACGGGGTGGATCCCCTTGCACCACTTGGGTTAGCTGCTCGAAAACGCTGTTCCACTTGGGGTATGGAAAACTTCCGGTTGCAAGTTCAATCTGAAACGAAAAACGCTTTTATACCGACCGAGCGCAACCCCCCGCATTCGATTTTTCGCCCACCAAAGTGATGCCAAGACTCCACACGTCGGATCGCACGTCGTAACCTCGTGCTTTCTGGGGATCAATTCGCTCGGGCTTTACAAAGAAAAAGAAACAAAAATTAAAATAAAATTAAATAAAACTTGCACTCGGGGGCCCCAATTCACCAAAAAATCGCTTGTAGAGGCCCAAAGTGAAATCACTAGCGCATGGGGACCAAATTGGGCTCCCAAGCAGAAAATTCAAGTGGTTTTCCATTGAGGGCCCTACCACTTCCACTCATGGGACCCAAAATAGAAAATTTAATGGTGTTTTGTTTTCGAGAGCCACAAAGCGGGCCCTTTAATGAAACTAAAAATTGAGGGCCCGTCCATCAATTGGGGCCCCATCACATCCACTCATGAAACCCAAAATGAAAAATTCAATAGTTTTTATGCTTTTGAGGGCCCCAAAACGGGTTCGCTAATGAAAATTTTAAAGTTTGTAAATTGAGGGCCCACCACATCCACCCATGGAGCCCAAAATGGAAAATTTATAGTTTTTTGTTTTCGAGTGCCCCAAAACAGACCCCCTAATAAAAATTTCCATATTGAGGGTCCGTCTACCAATTGGGGTCCCCACCATATCCACTCATGGGACCCAAAATGAAAAATTCAATATTTTTTTTTGCTTTTGAGGGCCCCAAAACGGGCCCGCTAATGAAAATTTTTAAAGTTTTGTAAATTGAGGGCCCCACCACATCCACCCATGGGACCCAAAATAGAAAAATTCAATATTTCTTTTGTTTTCGAGGGCCCCAAAACGGGCCCCCTAATGAAATTGTAAGCTGAGGGCCCCGTCCACCAATTGGGGCCCCACCAAATCCACTAATAAGGCCTAAAATGAAAAATTCAATATTTTTTTTCGTTTTCAAGGGCCCCAAAACGGGCCCCCTAATGAAACTTAAAACTGAGGGCCCGTCCACCAATTGGGGCCCCATCACATCCACTCATGGGACCCAAAATGGAAAATTCAATATTTTTTTTTGCTTTTGAGGGCCCCAAAACGGGCCCGCTAATGAAAATTTTTAAAGTTTTGTAAATT
>JAQIXU010001024.1:0-21619 GCA_034701245.1 Strigamia transsilvanica | reverse complement strand
GGCCGGGGCCTAACAACAAATTCGACTTAGGGAGGTTTTCGACTTAGGGAGGTTCGACTTATCGAGGTCCGACTGTAACAATTAATACCTTCGCGTAAACAAATTCAACTTGAAAAGTTATCGTTGTGTTAAAAGTTCAAAAGTGCCTTAAATTAGTCGTATATTAGTCAACATTTAATAATAAATAAAAATGTATCTTTCCACAGAAACCAAAAGTCTAGGAAAAAATGATATCAATAAATGCTGCACTTTCGTTTTCTTATCAGATCAAATTCCTTATTTACTTACTATAATAAAATAACTTCTGATGTTTTATTTTTGTCTAAACCTTCCCATATGGTTCAAAAATACATTGCAAATGTATACCATTTCACGGGAATGTATTTCATTTTTGCATGCTATTGGTTTGCAAATGAATACATTTTGTAAAATGTACCGGTGTAATGAAATTCCACAATATTATTACTTTGTCTAAAATGTATTTTACGGTAGTAGTATTAAAGAAAAACAGCCAAATAGACTTTTGGAAAACTATGGCATAAAGCAGTTATGTTAAAGTACATCTCGTACAACAATTGTCATCATATTCAGAAAATGCATAATCACACATGTTGCAGATTAGACACTTCAAATATTAATTCCTCACAGTGGTGCTTGGGGCCCCTAATGGCACCAAATAGGAGCCCACAAATTTTCTTTTTAAAATAAAACCAAAATAAATATGAAAAATGTTTATTTTTATTTTAAGTCAATCTTGGGCCCTAGGTTGCCTGTTTTTGTTTTTTTTGCATTTTAATTTGCAATGAAAAAGTTTTATAGTTGTCTTCGTTTAGCTTTCTTGAAAATGTGTCCATATGCTGCGATTTTAGTTGCTTTATTTCCCGACACTGATGGTGACTTGACGACGGTTTTGGCCATACCCAGCTTGGGTTTTGTGTCACCATCACTAGCAACAGGAACAACAATTTTAGTTGTTTTATTTCCCGACACTGATGTTGACTTGACGACGGTTTGTGTGTCGCCATCACTAGCAACAGGAACAACTGCAACAGATTCCATTTTGGTTAGTCCTGTTCTTTCTTTTTTTCGTTTATCCATTTCAATATCTTGTGCTTTTCCTAATTCTTCGTAGTACGATCCGGGACCGAACGGAAAATGTCGCGGGAAATTAGTCCCGTATTCATCAATCCCGCAAAAAGTAATTAATTTCTCATAAATGCTCGGGTTCCTAAAATCTCTTCTGTTTTGAATTAACGCATTCATATCGATTCCTTTCTTGACTTTTTCCTCATACAACCGTGCAATCTTTGCCTGTAACCTCGGTGAGCATTCTCCAGGTGCTTCCGGTGGCATTATTGAAACAAAATCGTCGTATTTCGATACAACTGCTTCATTGACAACAATCGTTTCTTCACTCTCGGGTGTTGCAATTACAACTGTTTCCTTTTCTTCTGGTATTACCAAGTACGAAATACTCTCCTCGTCCATTTCATCATCTGATTGTTCAGATGTTAAATACGCTAAACCTAAAATACTTGATTTGGAATTAAACATTTCAGGTTGATCTAGTTGTCTTGTATGGTCAGACACCAACAATAACAAGATAACACTAGCAACTGATCCGCTTCCAATAGGTGCCGCTGCATAAATACCAAAATTGACTGCGTACGTAAAAGAAACGTGATAAACACGTCACTAGGACGTGTCGAAAAGTCTCGGTAACGGTTACAGAGCAATGTGAAATGCAGGACTAAATCAGACTGGAAATTCATGGGAAAATCATGATGAACTACCATTCACTTGGGTTATCGAAAATCGAATTGCGTGTAAACCCATTAGCCGTTTGTGAGGCAAAAATACTTTACTTCCGCTTTCCTGTTTCGCAGCATCAGAAAAATCACCACAATTCAGACTGACACAATTTTTTTCACTTTTTGATCCATTTTACTTTCAACGTTGAATAAACCTGTCCTGTCCCGTTACATTAAGCCGATTAAGTATTTCATTTCATTTTAACTCAAGATCCAATCGACACACACTCACTAAACGCATCAAATATTTAAAAAGAAAAATATTTTCTCACACTTACGTTTGATAACGATTTTGGTCTGTATATGCGCAGAAACCTGGATTCCCCCGTGTCAGTTAGCGCTCGCTGCCTACAGTGCTTACTCTTCTTTTTCAACTGTTTCATGCTTGCTCCTTTAACCGGCAACGACAAAGCGTGCGTGTGTAACACTTCATAGACAATATCCACTGTGTGTCTTGGTATATTTTCTTCCATACTTTAGCTGTGTAGTAGACTGTGAAGTGCGAACGATGTGTGAAACAAGGAGTTGATGACAATAACCGTTATCTCGCGTTATCAAAAGTATAAGGTCTAGTCATAACTTATAAAATTTATTGTTTTAAACATGTGTTAATAATCAATTCGAAATAGTTTATCTTTATTTTTATTTTATTTTAATTTATAAATAATATTTACTTAACTTTTTTAAAAAAAAAGGAAGTTATGTTTCTAAATAATGTTATATCTTGATTGAAAAACTTAGTTCAATTAAAATTTATTTCCCCGATTTTTTTTATAGAAAAATTATCAACCCAATTCGATTACGAATGTTCCAAGAAAGCCATTTAGATATTGATAAGAGATACCATTTCTTCCGAAATCATATTCGTGTTTCGTTTTTAATATTAGATTGCACTATAATTCTAAGAAAAACGAAGATCTCGAGTTCAAACATGCTGCTTCTGTTTGTGCCAGAGCAATAAATGAAAAAAGGAAAGGAGTTCCGATTCCAAAAAAGTGTAACGGACAATTTTTAGCGTTTAGGCTTAGTGGCCACAAAAACCCCCTTCTCAAAAAAATTGCCTAAAGATGCCGATTTTTCATTTCACTGACATCTTTCAGTCCTTGTAAGCCCCTTAACAAAAACGTTGACTGTTTTCTGACAGCTTTCTGTTGGATATATTATTAATTTATTTATAAGTTATGTATAGTTTTCGCAGGCATTTTTTGTTGAAAAAAGGACTCTAAAGATAGATGACGCCTTCTTGCACCGATTGGTTCGTAAAGCATTATGCAGTTTTTGAACGTTTGGCAGAATGCTCTAATTCAGTTCTTCAGTCTGATGTAATGTCATCCCACTTGCAATAGCAGATCATGCATTTATTTGTAGATCCTTAAAGGACAACCTCTATCAGTTTAGAAATTGTTTTCATCAACAACCGTTTTTGAGGCCCTGGCGATACAGAGACCCTAGGCATAGGCGCGCACCTCTTGCGCTTTTGCAGTGATCCGCCACTGCCCACTCAGTGCCGGATTAACCCTTGTAGGGGCCCTAAGGCCGGCGAAATCTTGGGCCCCCTTTGCAATTTGCAGATTATATCCTAATACGTTTTGAACAACAAAATCTTAATAAACCAATTTTATTAAACAAAACAAACAATTTTATATTGATGAACAATATGTGATGTTCGATGATTTTATATTTCTCAAAATTTGTCGAAATTTGGGAAGTTCTTGTTGAAATTTGTCAAAAATTTGTCGGTTTTTGCCAATTTTTGTTTCAATTTGTCAAAAAATCGTCGCACTTATTCATACACCGATTTTTTTGACAAATTTCAACAAAAATTGGCAAAAACCGACAAATTTTTGACAAATTTCAACAAAAATTGGCAAAAGCCAACGAATTTTTGACAAATTTCAACAAAAGTTTCTGTTGAAATTGGTCAAAAATTCATTTGATCCATTACCGCGGAGCCCCTAAAAGGCAGGGGGCCCATAGGCCAGGGCCTTTTTGGCCTAATGGGTAATCCGGAACTGTGCCCACTTGAGACGTGGAAAATCATGCAATAAATGACTTGTTTGTGATTAACTAACTTAATTCTTTCTACCCGATACATTCTAGAAAACATTACCTTGTACTAATCTTGATGTGATCTAATTGTACCAACAAAAGATAACAGACCCATTTAGTCTTTCTGGTACAATTTTCGTCCTTGTGCTAATTAGCTGTGACAAAGACCAAAATGCAGAAAAACAATTGAAGTTACAACACTTTCCTCAATGGAAAGCTCTACCGTATTACCAACTTTACTAACTTCAGGTAAAAACCCACCGGGAAAACGTAAAGTGTGCTGGTAAAAACGAGATTTACTGGCAGTCTGGTCAAACTCGCGCTACAGCGGCATTCAGCTTACGGTGAGGTAATAGGATAAGTTAAATTATGTACAGTAAATACAAGTTCAAAAATGAGGCAAAAAATATGTCTACTTTTTCTACTGTGGAGAAGGCCATGTTATGTCATTCCCTCTAAAGGTGGGTTCACACTTGTGTCCACACTTGGAAGTAAAGTAACGCAAGGCAGTCGCAAGTTGAAGATATTATTATTTTTTTACTGTTTACTCTTATAAGTAATAAAATTTCACAATAGAAGTGACTATTCTTGTCTTTTTTTGTGCTCCAGTTTTCTTGGCTGATAAGATCGAACACGCCCGTTGGGTACTAATATTTCTGGGATAAGATTGTCTCGAAAAAAACGATAGCACAAAAACAAATATTGTACTATGGTATTCTTGTGTCCTTGAAAAAATGTACCCAAACAAACGCACAACTGCAACAAAAAAAACCCAATATGTAAATTACTTAAAACAAAATTGCTTGAGGTTCTCAAGTGTGCGGCGCCTCAGAATGCACAAGCCCCAAGGTAGGCGCGTGACACGAGATACATTCTCAAACTTAATCCAAATTATAAACTCTTATGCAGTTAGTGTCTGAAATTTTGCTGATGCAATTTGCATCGTTTTATTTTTGCGCATCATAATAATCATAATAATCATAAACTCTTCTGTAAACGTTGCAATTCTGGTTCGTATGTGGTAGTGGCTTACTCTATATTTAATTACAAATTAAATTAAGCTAATCTATGTTATAATTTAATCAATGTATGTGCGAATCAAGTTTTATTTACTCGCTAGATGGTTGAGCAAGCGGCGCCCCAAATAGCTGTGTACCTACAATGATAATAAACAACGACAAAATTCGATCATGAAGTCAGGTAATTTTCCCTTGCAAACTGAACTGGAAAGAAGACATACGCAATTTTTTATTTTTCTAAAAATAAACTTATGTGAAACGAGGATGTGCCATGTCACCACTAGAGCGCAGTACTGCACGGCTTGCTTAAGTCCAATAGTCAAAACATTGCACTCTTTGGCAATTCTATTGGAATGAAACTTTAAACTAAACCATGCACAAGTTGACTATTTTCTCTTATCGGTTTCCTGAGGTAACGTCAGCAGCAAGAAGGCAAACTGTACACTCAGCGCATCTGGATCTCCGAGATACTAAGGTTGCATATCAAATTTAACTTTTATAATTTATGTTATCTAAATAAGTTTTCCTAAAATTGAATCAAATTTCCACTGTGTGGTTCGTATCTCAAGCCATCTTGATACGGAAGTGGTTTTTGGCTCAATTACTGGAGATCCCAATCGTCCATGTCCTCTTCTGCTTCTTGAGTGCTGTTGCTGACCTTCCCCTCTAGCAACAGCCTTTCTTCCATCACATCATTAGTGACAGCTGCTGAACTGTGAATGGTTGTAGAATAATTCAGAACCATCGTTGAAAACCAAACCAACAAAGACTGGTCAACAAGTTGTAATTTAATCAGGCAAGGCATAAAATATTTTGCAAAAGCACAGTTTCCTTTTCATGTAATATATTACACCAAAGTTGCAGCTAAAATTAATTAATCAATATGGAACCCATAAAAAGCAGTGGGAAAATGGGTTTCTCAAATCGCAACCTACAATAGTTTTAAACGACAATTAAAATACGCTTTTCGTTTTTAAATTCCATAGACCTTTCAACCGTATTAGCCCACATGGTTCAAGAATTTATTGCAATAATATTACAATATATTATAATGTATTTAAAAATGTATTAAGTTTCACAATGTACTTGAGAATACATTTTGTACTATGTTTTTGCATGCAAATGACAACACATTTTGTAAAATGTATCACCAAATGCTTTCCACAATATTATTATTTGCCAAATATAAATGCATTGTCAAAATGTAAATTAAAAAATGTATTATGAAGTGCATTGTTAATGCATGAATAATATAATTGAATTCCGCAAAAAGTGATACATTTTGGAATGTATTATTATTTAGGCAAACCTAAAAATATATTTTTGAACCATATGAAAGGTCACCCCATCAGTGGCGTTTTAAATATTAGCAGAAATGGTTTTCGTGAATGTTTAATTACAATAAAACCGCAGATTTCCTGAGTTTTGGGCTCCACGAGTTCTAAACCATGTCGTAAGCTTAAAAACCGACAAATACAAAATCTGTTTTTACAGTTTTAGTCTTATACCAACTACACTCAACCCTTGCTTTACGGCCTAGATAGGTTCCGGAAAAGTTGTCTGTAAAGCAAAATGCTGTATAACGAATCAGGGGCAATTCCCCCTGATTCCTTATGAAATTTCCTGATTTTTGGCCGTATCTATGAAATATTGTAGGCCGTAAATCGAAAAATGCCATACTTTCCTAAGGCCATTATAGCGAATGCCGTATAAAGAGCGGCCGTATAACGAGGGTTGAGTGTATTTATCATCATCCATTCATAGAAGTTCATTTTATAAACTATTTTGCTAGTTGTTGCAGTTTGACTGTAGCGCACTTATCATTTTGTCACACCTCTATTGTCATTTTTTGCAATAAAATTTATGTTTGTTTATCAATTGCCCCATAAGTTTCAGTATTGATTTGTATCACAATTCTACACGTTTGATTTAAATTCCAAGTTTCTACATGCACACATTGCAGAGAAATGATAAAAAAAATGGGGTGCACTTATCATTTTGTCGTGGACTGTAAGTGACTAAATATTAGGTATGCATTAGCAGTACAAAAGCGGTTTCATTAAACGTACGATTCTGTAATTTTGTGATTTTGTAATTTGTATTAAACACAAAATTACGTGCAGGAATTTTGCATTTGTATAATTCAAAGAGTCTGAAAATAGTCACATGGCCCAACCATAAAATTTGATACTTGTACATAAAAATACTAGTCTGTTGAAGTGAAACTTCTTTTGTCGCGGTTTTTTAACAGGTGCAACAATGAGTGCCGGAAGTACGCAACAAAGGCTGACGAAAGGGGCGCAACAGTGGGGTGGTGGAAGTCGTCACTTCCGGTAACCCGACAACTGATCGCGCGACAATTGATCGCAGCAAATTGATCGGACGGACAACTGATCGGGCGGACAACTGATCGGGCCGACAACTGATCGGTCCGCCAACTGATCGGGCGACAACTGATCGGACGTCAACTGATCGGTCCGTCAATTGGTCGGGCCGACAACTGATCGGTCCGCCAACTGATCGGTCCGCCAACTGATCGGGCCGACTATTTATCGCGCAACAATTTTCTTTTCTTTTTTTTTTTTTTTTTTTTTTTTACTCTAGAGTTGTACCGACTATATAAAAAGCCGAATAACCGAATATTCGACTGTTTTAGCCCAAAAATTGATCTTTTTGATAAAAAAAATCGACATTTTAGACCGAAAATCGATGTTTTAGCCCAAAAATCTATGTTTCAGCCCAAAAATCGATCAGTTGTCGCGCGATCAGTTGTCACCAAACCGTCACTTCCACCACCAAAATTGCAAAACTATTAAAACGCCTACCACATCACGATGGCTCTTGCTGTGTGCATTTACTTTTACCTTATGTATGCTTAACTCTATTTACGGACCTAAGAAACATAATTCACAAGTAATTAAACTACAGTTTCCACCTTAAAGGCTTTACTCAAAGCTTCAATTAATAAATTCAAAGAAAAAGTTGCAGTCGAACATTCAACATCTAAAACCCGAAGTTATTCAAATTACAATTTTCCATGCTCGATTACCTTATTGAGCCAAATGACAGATGACGTGATCCGACGTAACTCAATATGCAAAACACGTAATGGCCTGTGAATACCCTTATTAGTTCAGTTCAAGATCAACCAAACCTATTACCGAATTCCATTAAGTGTGTGCACATTTCCAATGGATAAAAAAAACAACAAAACAGTAAAATGACTCCCTTTTAAAAATAATGCTCCTAATTATTTCCTAAAACCGCTTCCCGCTTCCCAAAAAAAGAAATAAAACCTAATCAGTACAAAACATTAAAGCTTGCTTATTAGGTTTCTAATAATAATACCTTGGGTTGGGAGAAAAAGTGTCATTATTCTTGATGGTTAATCGATCAGACGAAAAAAATTCAAATTACTACTGAGCACGACACGAAAACTGAATAAAACTGTCCAGTCTTGAGTTAGGAATTCTAAATCGAGATGAAGAAATCAAAAATAGATACTTTTGTTGTTGTGTTTTCATATAGTTCGATGACTTGGCCTAGATTGTCTGTAAACAATAAATTCGCCATCAAAAACTCTACAACAAAAGCCCAACATGTGAGGTGATTTTTCAAGCAGGAAGTGTGCTCATATGATGTTCGTCTTCACTTCCCAAGACAATATTGTAAAGATAAATAAAAATATTGTTTTGGTGTGTTTTAATTTACTACAGGAAACAAAAGTTTCAAAACAATTTATATCCAAAGAATTATCTAAACCGTATTATATCCATTTGTCCAGTTCCAGTTTGTTTGTGCTCACATTTTATTCTTCTGCAGAAGCATAATGACTTTAAAAGCTCAGCTGTCGCAACATTTGTCCAAGGCCGAATTCTTTTACTGGGTTCCTCTCGCCGAGCATCTGTGCTGTCTTCTACAGTAAGGAAAGTCAAGTTTCACAGGTATCTCACATTGAGAAGACCAATAATGTGAAAGAAATGAGTCATTTGTGGGTGATTTCAAAGGCAAGAGAATGTCGCCTGCGTATCATCATAGGTTTCTGCGTCGACAAATATCCTCAGGTGAGACACTGATCAAAGATTCATTTCTCATAGGCAAAATTTGGTTAGAGTATGTGTATAGCGAGGAAAAAGAAACCGTGGAAACTCTTGGAAAACCCAGTTTGAGACTACCAAACAAATAAAAAAAAGAAGCAATTTTGTATTTCCGGTTAGAAACATCGAATGACATTCAGCAATTATTTACTTTGTCAAACTTCTATTGGTTATCGACCTGATTCCTGGAAATCCACCCAACTACTAAAACTGACATCTTATATCAACATAGATCCTGTAGTATGGCGGGTTGGCGTTCTGTCAAACTGAAACCAAACTGATTCTAGTTCGGATGGTATTTTATCAATCCAAAACTGAATCACAACTGATCTGGTTTAAACTGAAGCTGATAGAAAAGAATAAGTTAGAAATCCTGTTTCTGCAATGCCAGTTTCAGGCTTCCGCTGTAAAATATAATAATCACGTTTTTCTGACGTCGATGAAACACGATGACTGATTTTCATTAAAAGAAAATTTGGGGTCTTTGGGATCCTAAAAGAGTAAGGCCCTGGGCAAAAACCTAGCTAGCACCAGCGCAAATAACCCTGGTGTTGCTTACCTGAATTATATATATTTTTTAAATACCTTATTTCTACAAATCAATCGATATAGAGGCCTCTTAAATTGATTTCAATCAAATCCCGATCTCCACATTGTTTGGCAGGTATTCGCCCGCTTCATGTCCTTCTGTCAGAGCAAATGGAAAAACACAAGCATGGGTGGGCGCTTCTCTAAAATCGTCGAAAGGGAACCAAGCGAATATCATTTTATGTCCAAAAGCTGGTATTTGAAAGTGCTGGCTCTTGTCTTCACCTGCAAAGTGTGGGAAGAGGAGGGGGAGGAGAATGCTATTTCACGCTCTTGCCACGCCAGTGATCGGATTACATGAGATAAAACTCTTCGACAATTTCTCTTGTAACAGTGCGGATTATAACGTGGTGGCGTTTCGTTCGTTTTTTTAACTAGAAGTAACGTCAAGTGATTTTATCCTTGTTGGCAAAAGTCTGAAAAATCAGAGATTCCAGATTGCCTGAAGAATGTTTTTGCAGGTTTATTTTACTGCTCAGAATGTTCAATGCTCGTCATTCCACCTACCACATGATCAGACTTTGCATCAAGGCAGTGTTGTATTGCATCTGGCACCAATTACTAACTTATATGGAATTCCATCTCTACAACAACTACAAAACAGGTGGGGCAACCTGTCTGTGTGTGTGTGTGTGTGCCTTTGTACAAGCACCAGCCAGACTCCCCACTCGTACAAAACAAATTTGTTAGAGGGTGTCCTGGAGTTAAATCTAATTAATTAGTTCCTGTCCCCATTTTTTAGGCACTTTTTAAACAATCTTGCAGCAGATAGTCCAGTTGCACACATTCCAATCCCAAGACATAGTGGAATGCATCAAATGTTAATTTTTCTACCAAATTTAATCGTTTTTGTTTTTCATTCTTATTTTTTAATTGGTAACAAGATTAACACCTCGTGCACTTGACCCTTAAAATAAAATTATAGACAATTTTTCATGCATTTTAAAGAAAGGGTTAATAGAATTCTAATCTTCATTACTAAGTTCACATCCGTCTCAATTTCAAAAATTCATTTCAAAACAAAAACAGTCGAATTAAAAAACTTGACCTGTTAAACTTTACATTACGGAAAATGATAATTTAGCTAGAAATGTCTAAGTCTTGTTTTTTTGTGACATTCCACACTTCATAAATCGCTTTTATGGCAACTGTTTTCTTTTGTAATGCGAGTTTACTTTGGTCATTACCTTTTTTTTCACTTCATTCAATCACGGACCACACGTCGACAAGGCGGGCTCGTCTAAACTGAAACCCATTTTAGGTTCTGTTTCAACCATAGCTGAATTATGTTTTATCATCCCCAATTCCGGAAAAAAAATTTGGTTAGTGTGGGATTGTAGACCAAAGAAAAGTAAACGACCTTTGGCCGGTGACAACTTGTGTGTTCCATCAAGGTGACACCTCGAATGTTTAGTGGGAGAAATAATTACAGGTCGGACAAGAGATAATGGAGACAAAGGAAGTTAAACACGAAAAAGAAAAGACCCCAAGCACCACTTGTACACACCTCAACACACAAGGTGAATGGCCTCAAAATTGACAGCTGGCAACTCTGCGCATAAATTGCACCAACTTTATGATAACATATTTAATCTATGCATTCAGTTTAAATGTGGATCACGCCCTTTTAGAATTACAAAGGTAATGAATCCGTCACAACTGAAAATTCTGAATAGGCGCACTTGAAGTGGAAAAAAAAAATATTTGCATTTATATTACAATGGGAGCAAAAACTGAAAAAAATTTACTTTTTGCGTACAAAGATGCCATTTTTGATGCAAAACTGCACTTTGAAAGTGCAAAAGTGCATGTCAGTGCTGTATACACCAGCCATGAAATGTTTATTTTTTAATAATTTTTTTTTTGGAGTTTTATCTTGTGATGTGTGCCTCTGAGACAACTTTACACTTATCTACACCTTTTTTTTTTAGGTGCATGATTAACTCAATCTGAAAATAATTTATAGCAAAGAACAATTACTAAACTCTACGATCTTCGTGTAAGATTAAGGTAATGGGGGCTGCAAATTTAGTTACTGCTTTTGTGGAAACAAAGCATGCTGCCACAAAGCTCTTGAGACCAACAAAGCCCTGGAGTGTAACAAAATAAACAATATATACAACAAAAAAAAAGATGGTGCAACAAAGCAATGCAAATGCAATTTTTGACCACAAATAAAACACTGTAGAGAACTCACTTAAGCAATCTTTAAACTCAAAATTCAAAGCAAACAAGCTCCAAAATTTTTGTGAGCAAACCAGCTTTAAAAAAAATAAAGAATTAGCCAAAGGTAACCAAGGTAAACGCAGCATATTCTACCAAAGACTGAACAAGGTGAACATCTAATCTAATCATGTTGTTTTTCAAAGCGAAAACGTGAAATTTATTTGTCAATAAGTAATTTTTCTAAATGAAAACATAAAACAAGACAAATTGCAAACCCGATATGTATTTCCCCTATTAAAACTTGAAAATTGCAAGAAAATTCAGCAATAAAACATTACCATAAGGAAATGTTACAATTTGATTGCTTTTTTAATCTTAAGGGAGAGTTCTACAGCTCATCAATCTGTCCAACTCCACTATTAAACAAACGTTGAACTCAAACAACCCTTTGCAAGATACAATTCAATAGTTTTACTGTTTGTAAATACTCCTAAAAGTTTAGTGACTGCATAAATATAAGATAAATACATTATAACACAATCAAAAACGGTTTCGCACTTTGCATTCCCCATAAGTGGTCTCATATTTTTGAAGAAAATAAAATTAAAGTTAAAACAATCAAAAATGCAAAATGAGAAATGGCAACTTGAGAGATGCTCAATAATGGTGATTCCTTTTTATCCCTCGTGAAAACCTTGACGGTCATGTGTTGTAATAATAGTAATAAAAATGCAGAATATTGATTTGAATCGGGAAGTGCAAAAAAATAGTTTCTGTGAATATTTCGATACTCCCCAAAAATTGGTCCACTTAATAGTCCTGGCGTTGCTCGCTCCCAATTTTCCCCCTTTTAAAATCAAATCAATCATTTGAAAGTACAGGCCACGTTCGTTCCTAAGAATAGAACAATTACATTTCAACTTCCTTGTTGATGTTGGTCACAAGCAGTTTCACACGACCTTTGGTGTCAACTCAAAATTGATTTAAACTTAAACACATTTTACAATAACGCAAAATCTGGTTATTTAAATCGAGACCTGTTATTAAGATCACCCAGCCCTTCAAAACCTCCTTGTAATTGGCATAACCCCAGAAAAATCACACACATTTTAATTTCCAACTTTAAAAAATTAAAACTAAATTAACTAAAACACGAGCACGAGATGAATAAAATAATCCAGAATTTTCACAAATAAATCCAAGAAAAATGTTGCAACTTTTAAAAACGAGTCCCTTCACCAACATTGATAGAGCAAATGTATTACCTTCATTCAGCAGGTAAATGACTGTGCACGCTACTCAAAGCACAGCTGTGCTAGTGAAGTTTCCACCTGACGTTCCGTTGGCGTCTGCGTGGCGTGCTTGGTAGAGTCAGATGAGGTCAGCTGGTTGCGCGTTTGCTGGCCACCAGAGCAACTGTTCTTTTTTATTTCCGGTTTTCTTTCCCACCTCATCTTTCATTATATAAAAAAAAAGTTCGACCTCGTCTCTAATCGCACACTGACCCAAACAACCACAGGATGATATTCAACCCTTTAGTCAGTCGAATAGAATCGCCCATTGTCCATTTTCAGATGCAAGGGTTGGAGGGGCACACTCATTTAATAAAAGAGCACTTAGTAAGATTTGAATTTAAAAGAAAATTTTTTTTAAAAAAAAACATCCGGATCAGTTTAATAATGTAGCAAACTAATTAAATTCCAATTCGAACGATGGAAATTCGATATTCAAGAGTACGTTTGCATATTTTAATTTAAAACTTAAAAATTTGAAACTGAAATCCACTTTCCTTGACATGGAAATTGTTGAAATCCACGCCACCTATTGTTTAATCCTCTTGGCTCTTTAAATATAAATCCAACGCTTATTACTTGATTTTTTCAACCTTGTCTAATCTGGTTCACAAATGCGACCTCGCTTTTCTTTTTCCTTTTTGAATAACCCTCCTCTCTCTCCTTGAACCAATTTTCAATTCAAGTAAGGTAACAAACAAGCAATCAAACAGGCGAACATCAGGTCAAATTTAGATAACATTTGAACTTGGCTCGAGAAAAATGTAAACTATTCATCAATCAAGGTCATCCGAGCTGAGTGCTAATAAGCGATAAAATTTGAAATTTCAACCAAACGAGTCAACCGTAAAAGCTTATGTCGTTTTCCAGTTTAAAAGCAATTAGTCAAAAATGATAACAATTTATTTTTTACTTTTTTTGAAATAGTAAAATAAAATTTAATACAATTATCCGGTTGTATTTCATGCTCTAATGCTTTAACGCTGTGAAACTAAGCTCATAAGATATCGTGTCTGTCAAAGCTGTTAGAATTTAAATAATAAATTTTGAATTAGTTTATTTATTTATTTTGCACACATTCAAAATTCCTACAAGGAAAGGAATTTAAGCTGAATTTATCTGTGTCACAATACTTAGCTTGAGCTTGATGGTCATGTGTCGTGACCAGTTTAATACTACATCCAGGAACTAATCTCTTGGTTATCATGCCTACGTTATACGGTTACATTTGTTTTAAAATTTCTGATAAAAATCACCGATTAACGACAGCCCTTGAATCTAGTGACGTATGAAATATTTAAGTCGTGCTTAGCATTAATAATAAATCAAGTAAATTCATTGATTTCAATATTTGAAGGGGAAAAAACGTTCATGAAGCCAAGTCTACACCTCCGAATTAGGTGATTGTCTCCACCCAGATGGAAAGAACTGGGGGCGAGGTGAAAGTGAACTATGAACACGTCTGTCACCTGGAAAAAGGGTGGCCAATTTAGGATGACAATTTCAGTGAAATTGTTATCCAGGATGTTTTTCAAGGTGAGATGAGAAAAAGTTTTTAAAGTTAAAGTAACTTATAAAGCAAATATGTACTAAGGGAGTTTCACGCAACAGATTATAATTTTATTTGAATTTTAATCCAATTGCAATATGTGAGAACTTGGATTTAGTTGAATCAAAGCAGAATTAACTTTGCCCGTTTCAACGAATTCTAATCTGGGATTACATTTTCGAGGTCTCATTTCGCCGGAAATAAAGAGTCAATAAATCGAATGATCTTTGTTTCGATCTTTCACGTTTATTTCGATTTTAACTGTTTATTGCATGTTTCAGTGAAACGCTCTACAATTGAGTTTTTTCAGAATTCCTTTAAAAATTAAAATTTTAAATTTTTTGTAGGTTTTCCTCAATAACAAATATCATTACATTTTTGGTTAAAAGATAGTACAATCCTGAAACATTCATTTACTTTATGTATCACCTGATTCAAGCAAACTGGTTGATGAACGGAAATTTGATGTGTCGCTCTCGTGCTTAAAAGGATTATCTATCGAACTGAAACATGTTGAGAGGTAAAATCGGAAGTTGGTAAATTGCCGTAACCACGGCTACTATCACATATCAAACGCTGTATCAACACCCCTTCCCCTTGATTCAATTATTTAAATGCATATAAACTTTGCGAATCAATATTAACCATTTCAAATGAGGCAATTATTACGCTATAAAACTGCATCGGGAGAAACATCGTGGAATGCCATAAATTTAATCACTTCATATAGCAAGTTTCCGACCAAATTATTGAACTCAACCAAGCCCCAAAAACAATTTGGTCAAATCCACATTTACACGCATACACGATGGTATCTTATTGCTTTCACAACATAATTACAGTTTGGACGAAGCTATGTGCAGCCACTTGCGGCTTAAACAAACAAATACAATGCAAAAACACACAATTGTCTATGAGTGAAACAAACAATGAGATTGGACACATTGATCCAGTTTATTTGGTTGGGATAAAACAAAAATTAATTTATTTTCGTAATGATGTGAAGAACTCACTTTTTTCAGCCTCAATTTGCAATAATGTAAGCCGTAAACTCCCACAGCACCGAGAGGCCTTAACTGACCTAATGCGCGTTTCGTTTAATTTTAATTAAACTCATTAACAAGCCATTTAAAAATAAACCCCTAAGTCGAAAACAAATAAGATTATGAGATTACATTTGTACTTTACTGTGGGAATCCAATATTTCAACTTGAAATTGTGATGTAGAATAATATACTTTCTAAAATCCGCAAGGGAAATGGGACACCAAATTGAATAAAATTTGCAAAAAAAATTTTGGATAGCAAGTAAAAATTGTTACATCTTTTTCGTTCTTTCTTTCTGAATTAGAATATGTCAGAGCTTTATTTGCATAAAAATCAACTCGAATACTCGGGCAAACTTTTAAAATGTTTTATTCCTTTTGTCAACAGTAGATTTTCTCAGAACAAAATTTAAAAAATAAAAATAAAAAAAATAAAATGTCCAGGTTTCAGACATTTTTATTTCCCTTCCCCGACTTACAATTACACCAGCAGTCTACTTCATTTGAACTTTGAAAATGGATGTAAAAGCCATTCTGATCCTTCACTTCACAAGCCGCAAGTCCTGCTAGGCAATTTGACTTGACTTTCTTAAATTGGATAGTACCGAAGAGAAGCAAAGCTTTTCAATATACATTTATTTCTTTGATCAATTTATACAAGTTGAAAAACGTGTTGTGGCGACTACTCAGCTCTACAAATGCTGGTAGCATGCAAAGAAAATAGTCTCCCCCGCCCACGAATAATGTGAACTTATTTCCTCAAGAAAAGTTAGAAAATTTAAAGTTTCTTCCCTCAAACATTAAACCTCAACCCAAAATGATACCCCAGATCATTAACTTAATGAATTAATGAATTAAATTATTTGAGCTGCTATTTGTGGTACCCAAACTGGAAGTTGCTACAAAATTGTGATGTCATAAGCGCAATGGATGGCAGCTGTTAGTCTGTTAGACCTTAAAATATGGAAATAAGTATGATTCTTTTCGACACAATACCTGCAATTTAAGTGCAGAACACATTTTATATGCAACATAGTGCAATTTAAAATGCAAATTTTGGAAAACATCACATAAATTTCTTGGTAAAAAACTGAAATTTCAGAAAACCACCCTCGTACAAGTGTTTGAATACCAAGGCACCTAGCCATCTGGTCCTGTATGAAATTTCGCCAAAATTAGCTCCGTGTAGTGTAACATTAAAAACGTATTAAGAAAAGAAAAAACAAGAATGGATTCGAACCCATAGTTTAAAGCAATCTAAATTGCATTTAACAACTAGCATCAAATTTGCCTTTAATCGATCCAATGGAAATTACAGATGAAAAGTTTAAACCGACGGCATACGAAACCAGCAACTATAGAAATCTAAGTCAAGTTGGAAAGAAAGCAGTACTCGAAATGTCTTCTCCAGATACATCATTTGGGCCCCCCTGCGAACCGCCAGGTCGCGGCGTACTTGTGTAACAAGACTCTGACTTTGTCGTAAGTTTATCAAAGCGGGTGTACAGATTCTATAGAAACATATTTCTATTTTATCTATTCTAGTTTTTCTGCAGCACTTCAATTTGTCGCAAACAAAAAAGTATTGAAATATCCGGTATTAAATCACAAGAGAAACTTCCACTATGATTGATTTTCACCGAGTCAATTATTCGTTTCTGTTATCTTTACTATACCTGCAGTTGTTTGATTGATTGGTTTGAGTTGCTGAGGGCTGAGGCTCAGTTTAGCTACTACGCTTTTATTTTCTCATGGAGGTACCATATTTCATCGATTCCAAGTCGCCCTCCATTACAAGTCGCCCTCGATTACAAGCCGCGGCTAACATTTTAAGAAAAATAAAAACGCCCCACACCATTCCCACCAAATCCTTTGTTCTGAGTTGTTACAACAGTACCAATATACAGCAATTTTGAACAATATGTACACAAAATTTTGTCTACACATTGTTTAAAATTGGGGTGTTGGTGCTGTGCATCTGTTCTGGCAGTTTTAATTTTTTATTAAAGTCGCCCTCGATTAGAAGTCGCCCTCGATTATAGGTCGTGGCAAAAAATGACATTTACAAATAGAAGCCGCGACTTTTATTCGAGGAAATACGGTGTATAGTTAACTAGTAGGAACATTGCACAACCCAGAAATCTCTTAGGTGCTTTCATTTTCTAAATCGATTTTAAAATCTGGTGTTCAAACTCGATTTGCACAGTGACGTTTAATCGGAGACAGCGAAAATGAAATTTGTCAATTCTAAAATTTCTTTATCGAGTTTTTCTAATATTATCTCGGAATTTTTTTTAACCTACGATAACTTACAAATCCCTATTAAATAAGATTTCTGATGCAACTAGTTAAAACTTAATTAGATTTTTTTTAAATATTTAATTTGCTCTAAATGGAGCAGGCCTTCAGTTTCAAATATATAACATTTAATAATTGAATAACATTAAATTGCTGGTTTATAACGCAATAAACGCCTTAAAAACGTCCATGGTTTGAGTTATAAAGAGCTGCTTTTAATGCTGAATAGATTTACCTAATGTTTCGCCTTTTATTAAAAAAAAAGGCGTCTCTGACTCGTAGAACGATTTTTATTATCGTTGGCGTAATAGCTTTCCCATTTATAAATTAAAAGCCTCTCTACAAATCTCGCAAAGTTTTTATACTAAGTAATAAAAGTTTGCCCACCCCAAATATTGCAAGTGTGGTCGCGAAGTTGATAAATTTATTGGTTTAGTTGTCAGCAGATACACCCTACTTGACCTATGATAAAAACTTGCTACTCTATTGTTTCAATAAAGCCCAACCTGTTTTTGTTTACATTTGTAATCAGCATGAATAATGGGAGGAAACAAACAAAAATTTCAAACGTGTTTAGATTATTAAAGGATTTAAATTAAATACCATTAATTAAATGCTTATCGCGTGTATTTACTGTAATTTTGCAGAACATATTCAAATTCAAATTCTATGTTGTTGAAAATGTTTTTAGAAACGGTTCACATAGGAAGTAATTGTATTTCACAGTTCATCAGCAGAGAAGCCTAAGGACAGCAATGCAAACAGGATAATTTCAAAAACAATATTTTACCAGCTGGTTTTGTCCCGAGAATTTTCCAAGCACAAAAAAAAAGAAAAGAAGAAAAAAAGAGAAAAAAAGAGTGTTAATCTTTTTTTTTTTTGTAATTGCGAAGTAATTAGTTGGAAATCAATTTAATTAGAGAACTGTTTCTTTCTGTGATTCTTGTAATAATGTACTGCTGTATCGACTTTAATACATTATTACAAAAAAGTAATATCCCAACTTTTGATTGGCTATCATAGATAGGCTACAGCGCTCAGAATGCTGAGCAGAAATTGATGAGACTGAAAATGAGATTAAGTTAGAAAGGTCGATTAATGGAGTATATTCCAAGGTCGAATAAACATTTAGCAATGTTGTGAGTGACACACCTTGAAACGTGATTAAATTAAAATTTATTTCAAATTTATCATTTTTCAAGGTGGAAATTATCCTCCATATTTTAGATTCCTCGAATAATTGTGATTACAATTGGGATTACAAATATCATTATGCAGACTGAAAGGTCACTTTTTCATTATGACCAGCAGAGCTGATAATTAGATCAAGATTGACGACTCAGGAAAATTTATTAAAACTACCGGTAATAGATTCCAAATAATCGAAGTTTTGCAACAAAAACAATTTCCCATAATGCACACCGTATGTAGGAGCTAAAAAAATTACCCATTCTCAGTGCAAAAGTGCCTTCATTAGACGATAAAACCGACCTTTTTGGAACAAAAGTTCATTTTTTTTAAAAATAAAAAAATTTACTTTTTAAAGGTTTTATTAAATTTTCTAAAATTCACATTGAAAATTTACCAAATGCGATAAACAATTCCATTATTTACATCTTTTAAATGTGGCAACAGCAAGTGAGATTGAGACATGTAGCACCCAACTGTGCGTCTATGACATGTAACTCTAGTCTAAATTATTAATAATAAAGCAATTTAATCTGACTAAAAATGAAAACCAAGACTGAACGTCTACCATATACCTAATATGCCTTTTAAAAGTGACCTGCTTACGCCCATTTAAACTTGAAATAATCAGTGAGAAATAAAATAAGCCTTCAATTAGCAAGAAAGAAACTATTTCATTGTTATATGACCCAGTTCAGTAAGAAACTGCTGAAAATTGTTAGTTATAAATAAGTACGTTGTACTTGTACCATATGTTTAATACTTTAATGACAAACTTACGGAAAAACACTTTAATATCGAAGTCATTAAATAATAACCAATGCTTTCAAAGTATAACGGTGACTTCAAGAGTAAAATAAAAAAAAAGGTTCAAATAAAAAAATACAGAAAGAGCCTATTTTTCACTCGCTGAATAACTTTTTTGTACACAACTTTTCATTTAATCAGCTATAGAAAGTTTTAAAGTGAAAAGAAAAAGTTGATACTGCTGGCAGAACTTGAAAAAATGATTTGTTCGCTGTCTCCGACATCGTTTGACAAGTAAAAATTGCACTTTGTAGTAATGTACAACGGTAACACTCAGAAAATAAATTCGATTTTGCATCTCTTCAACCCGAAAAGAAGATCTTTTAGGAATTTAACAGAATAATTTATCTGAAACATTAATTTACATATCCCAATTCTCAAATATTTATTTTGGAAATTGATTTTATTCGCATGTACTGCATGAAAAATTGCAAACTATACTGTAGGTTAAATGAGAGTAAAAAAAAAATTAATTAGATTTTATGATGAATCAGGCAAAAACGAATTCCTTCAAGTGTATTCTCCCCATTGCCTTCGATGCCGTTTACATTAAAGCACTTTGAAATCTTTCAGATAGCGATAAATCAATTCAGAAACACTCTTACCATACACAAGATTGGAATTTTTTTCTCTCATTTTTTTCTGAACCACACAATTGTCAGTGATAAATCCATTCCAAAACTATCTTTTAAATTTATACCAAAGTTTTAAAAAAAAAAAAAATTAAAAAAAAAAAAAAAACACACACGACCATATAAGGTGCTTCAAAGTTTCTGTTTCTGTCAGAACGGACACCAAAAACAGCCATAAATAATCACCAAAAACCGCAAAAACAAAAACCACTGCTGGTTTTAAAGTGGTTTATGTCCGTGAGGATAAAGTCACATTGCAAATGCCTAAAATATCATTGCAATGTGAAAGGTTGCAAAGGCAATTTTTCAGGGACGTATCCTGCGCTTTCCTGCGTGAAGAATGCCCATACGTTCCGTACATGAGAGAAGAAAGAAAAAATCTTTTTGAAAATGCAGCTACAGTACATCTTTTAGCTGTGTTCAGCGAATAAGTGCAAAACCTTGCAGATGTCATCCACCTCATAAACCCCAGGTGACTGCGACTGCCATATATACCCTCAGCCCATAACCGATTTCCGCCCAAGCTTTTCAACCCGATCCTTAGGGAGAATGCCTAAGAAGCAAACAACATTTTCTCTCAAAGTCCTTTCGCCTTCATTAATTTTACGCGCGACACCTGTCGACCTGATATGGAGACAAATACCGAACCCCACCCATCGATGGAAGCAATCAATTGTTTTTATTACCTTGCTGAACAAAGTGTTTGCCGAAACAAATATTGATTTTTCAGTTAATTGCAGTACTACATTATTGAATTCAAACAGTGCAGGTGATTAATTAGATGATTAATGATAATACGTTCAAATTTGCATAATATTTCCCCCTAATTTCAGCATGACAGAAACATAAATTTACATGAATCAAGTCTTGAATTAGCATTACAATGTTCTCGTATTGAAATAACATTACAGACAACCGTCCAATTTGAATTAATATGTTAATCTTTGTAACTTTAGGAAATAAAAATACAGTAGAGCCTCCGGAAGAATGTCGGATAAGCAAAAATGCTGGATAATAGGGAGGTGTTAAGAAAAAGCCTATTAAACGTCAAATTATGTTATAATTTCAACCTACAGTA
>JAQIXU010001023.1:0-21620 GCA_034701245.1 Strigamia transsilvanica | reverse complement strand
CAAAAGACATACAATGTTGTGAAGTCTCATTTATAAACTTTGTCCTCCAAACATGGTTTCATTACTGCACCGAAAAAAATCTTATTAAAAAAAAAGTTACAGAGAAAAAAAAGAGAAAATGTTTCTATTACTACTGTTGGCATCGTAAAATTAAAAACATCCACATAATTGCTCATACAATTAAATAAAAACATAATACCATTAATTCACCATTGAATTCCAACGTATAAACTGTAACAACTACTCGCTTAGCTGGACAATGAACACAATTCTTAGTATCAATTTCAATCTTTTAAATTAATAATTAAGTACTGGGTATAAAAAAATAATTTTTTTTTATACAAACATTTCCTTCTTGCCGGACCTTACAGAAGAAAAAAAATTAAGTTCAACATTGACGGATTACATTCTTATTTACTTTTTCCTTTTTGCAATAAATAAAAGCTTTTTTCCCAAAATTTTGGAAAAAATATAAAGTATAATAGCTGGTTAAAAGTATAAAATGTGGTTTTGTAGTTTCTTAGCTTGCGTGTAATTACAACAACATGAGCTCAAATTATGTTAGGCACGTCCTACAACATTCAAACAGCAGCCATTTGCAAACAAATGATCATTAACTACCAACAGACTCCCTTATCCAATTTACAAAACTGGTCGTGCTTTTTTTCTTCTTTCCTTGAATGTTTTTTAAAATTGTTTTCCCTCACTGCAGGAATAATTCTCTGTCATAATTTCAACTTAAATCTTACCCACCTGTTATAACACAAGTGAGAATAATGTTGACACGTCACGAATTGCTTCCTTCAAGTCATGTCAAATATTTTGTCACGGAAAATATTACGTGTTATAAAGTACACGAAACAACTTCTAATCATGAGGAATTTCAAAATTACATTTAAAAAAAATAATTCAAATTTCGAGTCAGTTTCATTTATTTCTCTGTCTCTTTTGAACTTCCTGTTGGGTTTACTTAATTCAAGCAGTGAATTGCAAACGTTTAATTTGTGCATTCAACCACAGTTTAAAACTGTAACTTGCTTTATTAGGCAAAAAATAAAGTCTAGAACATTAAACCCTTTACAAACACTTGCAAACCATTTCACAAATCTTCGGCAGTTCACATCAAAGGAGCTTATTCCTTTTTCAGGTGTGAAAACGAGGACGGAGAAGATTGTTGAAGGGTGTGTCAGCTGCCATATGTGAATAGACGAGGGTTATAATACTTAATCCTCTCTTTCAATTTCAGTTCCCACACGGAAAAAGAAGAATTCAAAAACAACATTCACTCGTCGATGGATCGAAAAACACATCCACATAAAGCAATTTCAAAAAGCTACGTACTCATATTTTTACCCAAAGCTTCTCAATTTATTGTATGTACTCCATTTTTTCCCCTTCATTTAATGAGTGTATACTTTATCGCATAAGATTTCTCCGTTCTCAGTCCGTGTGAAAAGGAACATGTTGTAAACGTAAATCGACACCTTATCCCATGTTTTGCAATCTCTAACAGTCTAACACTAAACTCTGCAAGTATATCGAATTGCACGGTTTTGCAAAGGAATTTCCCTGGTGCCGAATGTTACAGTAGTCGAAAATAGTGAGTAGATTCTCTTTAAAAACAGGTAGAGGTTTAGAAAAGCCATTGTATTTGTCCCTGCAGGTAGGTGACAAATGGCGCTTTGCCGGTGTAATCCTCCTATTCACCAAATGCTACAATAACTAGGGGAGGAAACTGTACAATACAACAATAAACAACCGGTTACTCTAAGCTTTTAGCCGTAACGACACTGTTTTTATTTCGGGGTCAAATTTATCTCGTACTAAAATATCCAAAAAAAATAACATTTTTACGAACATAAAAATTTATAAAAATAAAATTCGAAGAAATAATATTTTTTTATTTATTTAAAAAGGACATAAAAGTGTTTATTACTTTTCATCATCATTAACACTAATCCCCTTAATAATAAACTAAATCCGTGTGCAATCAATACTTCCTACTTCGAAAGACATCCATTATCCGTTTATCCATCATCACAAAATGGCATCAAGTGTATAACAAGAGGCTATTAATGGTGCATCTATCCCATTTATCCAGTTATACCAGCGTAAGCCTATCTTTTGCTCGTAATACGACGGCTATTCATCACCAAGTCCTACAAATTGCTGATAATCCAATGCCAATAACGACCATAATATTCTTTGCACAAAAATTAACCGAAATAATTATCGTCACTTAAATCAAAAATGCAAATTAAATACTTAAAATTATTGCACGTCATCTTGTTTTGTTGGTTTTGAATTACTGAAATATAAATTACACTTGGTAAATTGCGTTTAACATAAGTCAGATTAGGAAAACTTAGATCACCTGACTTGGACCATTCCTACTTCTCTGGAAAAGAATGATGCAAGTCATTTACCAAGTTCACATGTATTAAGTTTTCCAGATAAGTAAAGATCCGAATCTTGATTTTCTGGAAAACGAAATTCTACTTGTAGGAGGTAGATTTTAAGCGTTTTGCACATTGCAAACTGCTTTCTAGAAAAGATGATGTCAAATGTATATGCCGCTCAAAATTTAAAAATTAAGATATTCAAATACCAGGCCCGTGATAACTTCATTCTAATCTATTCATCTCCCCACAATCAACGAATAAATTATTCATTTCTATAGTTTCTTTTAACCCGGACATCTTTTTACTGCTGAAATTTCATATTGCCCATCGATGTAAGAAAACCAGCACTGCATTTAAAACGTCAAATCAATAAAAATAACACTGTGAAAAGAGAGGAAAGTGTGAGAGAATATAAAAAATACAAACTCCCTCCACGCCCTTATCTATCCATCCCTGTGGATAAGAGGTGGCAAGAAAATGTGAAGGGGGAAATTTGAGAAATAGAAAATCAATAGAGCATTCCAAGAATGTGGCCAGCACCATAGCACAAGCTCCAGGTTTTCCCCTCTTCTTTCTGCTCGGTGGAGCAAGGCCCCAGTTTGTTTTGGAGGCAAAAGCAATCGGACTGACAATAATGAAGTGAAGGCGGCAAAATGGTGGATGGCTGTCAGCGCCACTAACGGCCAATTTCGGCCTCGAAACGTGATAGAAGCCAAACAGGCATTCGTCACTAATTAAAGGAGGGCCGTGAGGTTAATTGAGCGAGCAACGAGTAATAACTTAGCTATGGATGAATTTAAAACACCAATTTCATACCTTAACACACCTGCCTAAATGCTTAAATCTACTTACACAGGGGTATTTTCAGGAAATGCTCACTATTTCCAGTCGGAACAATGTTAAAACTCATCAAATTACGATAAAAATTTTAAAAAAGTGGCCATTTTGTTTGATTTGTCAAAAAAATCGAGATTTTCTACAACTGAAACGCAAAATTGTTGATGTACTAGCATCTTGAGATACAAATATCATTCCATTCCTACATAATCACGTAATAGAAACTCAAACTTTTAGTTTCAAAGTACAATTGAGCACACTTTGCAAACTACCCTTTTGATTACAGTATTCTCAATCTCTACACATGAAATAAAAATTCTATTGATTTATATAAAACTACATTTTTGATAAACGGAAATGAAAAAAGTGCAACATACAATTTTGAACAGCTGCAAATCTCAGCTTGACATGGGTCTTATGAAAAATCCTCTCTTTTGGCCTTTCCTGATTCTTTTTCCAAGTAAGAAAAAAAAAATCCGAAAAAATAGCCCCAAACAATAAGCAAAAAAACTGTAAATAAAAAATTGCTTGCCTTATAAATTTTCTCCAAGTAGAGATTGATTTCCTTTTAAAACAACTCCAAAACAATTGTATTGTATTGTTGTTATACGAAAACAACAAGCAGACAACTTTAATGCATAGACCAACCTCGGTTTCATTGTCAGTTAAAATTAATGCACCCTTTACATTATCCACCCAATGGATGCGAGTTGAAATGTTAAAAACGAATCCAAGTGTAAACAGCATATCTGTTGTGTCAAACCAACTCCCCGCACAAACTTGGGTTTGCACTAAGACAGTATTCATCCATCTTAATTAAATAGAGGCAAGATAGTGCCCATCCATGCACTCAACAGTGTCCCATTTAAACACATCTGATGGGGAGAAATTTTTTGAAGGTACACCTCGCCTCATCTCATCACTCAATGTCAAATCTAAGGCCCTCTTGTGGCAAACTCGGCCAGACACAAGCCAAACCGAGCCAAACCCTGTCACAGGTCATTCGTACGCTTAAATAAAGATGTTTGATTTTTATCACTTATTTTTAATTGCAAATGCTCCATAAATGAATAAAACTGCAAATAATTTAACAATAAATTTCAGCAAACCAGTTACATCAGTTTTTTTTCTACAAAAATATATACTCTGTCTGTACCATGCAACTTGAACCCAAAACACTACTAATTTTCACAGATTTTACAATTTCAACTTCTTCATCACAACATGCGTGATTATGATGGAGAGAAAAAAAAAAATTCCGTTTTCTCTAATTGTTTTCTAAACCTGAAATAAAAACAAAGACTTTGAGCGACGCTAATGAGAGTAAACAAAACATATTTAGCTCCATCTTAATCATTTTATCATCATAAACAATAAAGAGAAAAGAGTCAGGTGGTAGCAACTGTTAATGAGTTGGAGCGCGAAAGAACAATTCGCCCACAATTTATTGATGAATAAGCAAAAGTCAGAGATAAGTTTTCTTCTTCCAATTAACTGCATTATACATTCAATTAAACTTCAAGGAAAGGACACTACAAATGAATAGTCGCAAATGTTAATTAAAAAGGATAATTCTAAAAACTCGAGATGCGAGATAAGAAGCACTATTTATAAGGGCACTACCAAGTACCAGTGGCTCCTTCTCGTGTCGAAATTGACTAACCTCAATAAGTCCAATGAACCAAAACCCACATACCATCTGCTGAAACTTGTAAAACAGTTGAATTAATTACAATTTATTTATTACTTAATGTTTTACCGAGATGTCATTCATAAATTGCATGTTTTAAACAAAAAAACAAAGAAACAAAAATTAAAGAAACTCATTTCATTTCTGAAATTTAAATTCAAATAAACGTGAAAAAAAAACCTGAACGTTCTTTATTTTTTAATATATAGTTAATTTTTTAGGTCCAACGATTACGAACCTTCAGCAAATAATTTGGAACGTGTTGGAAGGTATGAACTACAGTTGGCTACATCATCATCAATCAACTGATATCATCAGATCCTGATCAGGCCTCTGACCTATCGATATCAATAGACAAAAAAAAATCCTAATCCTACCCTTACCCAAGTCCATTATAAGGTATTGGTGATTCTACGCACTGTACAATGACAGAGCACATAGTTAATACAAGAGAGCAGTAACCTATTGACTACAATCATTCATTGTGATTAAACCCCAAAAAGGCTTTTAGACATCTTAAGTCTCAAAAGTGGAATTTTTTTCCAACCCCCCTTACGCCTAGAATAATCCATCTTCATTTGATATGTAAATTTCCAATCAGACTAGTTTGCAAAGAACTATATAATTTAGATAGATGTCAATAGGATAATGGATGTGTTAAATTGAAATTAATTAATTGGAAATCAAATTTAACTTGTCAATTTTGACAGTTGGGGTGGGAACTAAGCAATTACAACGAGTAACTACATAAGATTCACTGAATTTAGTGCCAATTGAGCGTGTGTGACCCTAGAAATGTATAATATCGTCGTTTATTTATTTTAATAAATCGAACTTGTGTTCAATGTACTTGCTAGCAGCGCCGGCTCAGACATCGGTTTTTTGGGCTCCAGACCGAAGCAAATATTTGCAAATATTTGCAAATATTTTGAGGGCCCACTAATACCCTTTTCCCGAGGTCCCGCAAAACATCAGCTGGCCCTGCTTGTGTTTACTGCACTTGCTAGCTACCGGACTTGACAACAAAAAATAAAAACTTGTTTTCTGTTCTCACTAAACAGAATCCACGTTAGGATCAAGAAACAACGACCTTTACCTCAGAATACAATTAGTGCTATTAAATTTTATGATTTAATGAAGCCCAAATTTCCATTCTCTCGTTATCTTGATGTTGGAGGAGGATAAGGGTTGGGTCATGCACGACTCAAAAATAATAATCCTTACGAAAAATTTCGAAGGCGCCATGGCCAATACATCATTGACTTTAATTATGTTAATAAAAATCAGAGTAAATTTTTTTAAGCAAAATCAATTACCATAATAACAATTTTAAAAAAAAATCTACATAAGAATTTAGTTTAAATAAGACGAATAAAATCTAATGAATAAAGAAAAACCTTTTATTAAGAAAATAAAAATATTTTTATAAATCCATAAAACTTTACAACTTAACAACCCACAATAAACTTTTAACACACTTTACCCCTTAAAATAAAAAAAAATGAATGAATAAAAAATTATAAACTCAACTTTTATAGCGATCTACCATCTGCTTAAACTCAAGACCACAAAAAAATTTAGTTCACAAACCACCACTAGGCTGCACCCAAAAAAAAAATTAAAATTACCTTATAATTTCATCTCTACAACCCAAAAACCCTGTTATGGCCCTCAGCTAATTCATAAATTACAAACTAAATCCTCACACCTATTCGAGATAAAATTGAGCTGGGCCTAAAGAATTTATTTCCTTATTTTTTTTTTACAACCACCAGGTGGAGGCTCTTAGCAAAATTCCCTTGTAGAAGGAGACAACCTCTCATTAATTTAATTATATTGCATTGTTTTTTATGCGCACAGTTTACATTGTTAATGGTAGAAAACATTCCTTGTTGCTAAACAAACAGTTTATACAGTTTTTCCCCCTTCTCCTCTCATGTTAACTGAGATTCCGATGACAGTTAATCTAACTCTAAATTATGTTACTGTTGATGAGGTTTTAGAAATTGGTAATTAAATTTTAAATCTTCGAATTTTTTTCTTTTTTCATTTTTCTTTTTTTACAATCATATTTTTAATTTAAAGAAAAATTCAATTTCGTTTTTTTTTCTATGACGTCAGAAAATTACAATTTTCATTGAAAAATTTCCTTTGGTAGCTGTAAATCAAGCAAAACATTTAATGACGTCATTCACTGCACTGACTCACATCCATTCGACAGCTGGTGATCGATAATGAAGAATAATTGGAATTATGCCCAAATAAAGCGATCGCAATTTTTCTTTTTTCCCTTCCTTAAATTAAAAAGTATAAATTTGCAGAAAGAGTCAAATTATTACAATTTGATGAAACTCAATAAAACTCGTCATCCTTGTCATGGCGCAGGAAGAGGATTTTCGTTGCAGCTGGGACAGAGAGCCAGTTGCGTTTAATTCGGTGATTATGAGCGATAAATGGCTAATGAGACGATGGCGACCAGTTGGAATTAGCATAGAAATGTTTCTCGCTTGTAAAACGTTCGCTTTAATGAAGTGCAGCAAATGAGACGCTCTTTTAAATCGCAACGATAAATTTTATTACGAGGTTATCCCTATGAATAATTTTACCTATTCCAATCCACTGTCACCTTTTACTTTTTTAATTCCAACGCGCGCCAGTATTAACAAAACATGTGACGCCGTTATCAATTTTGTGCGGAACTAAAACCTCATTATTAACTCCGACAAGCAATTCAAGCAAAGGTTCCATGGAAACTATTTTATATCACCATATAATACAGTTTTATGCATTATTTAAGTGGCAAACTGTTTTAACCGTTCATTCCCGGCATTCCCGACCATCAGTGTTGGTATTTTCAATTTATTTTTGCCTTTTTAAAAAATCAACCAATTGGTCATTTAGATCGCGGCAGGCACGTAACTCATCCGCACATGCAAAAAAATACCTCCTACCATATCTCCCCCTCGGAGACCTTAAAAAAAAACAATAAGTTGAAAAAAGATAAAAGAGAAATTCACCACAGGAGGTACGAAAAGGAAAGGCAACTGAACATCCAAGTGGACAGGATGAGTGATGGACCACGAACTGGCAACTGAACCGATGTGGACTGGCACCATTGCTGGAAAAATATCAAATTCCACAAAAGTATTGAGTTTTCAATGTGGCCGTATTACACTTTTGCGCATTACATTCGGAGTTTAAAGGTGTTTGCGCTTTGATTCAAATTTCACAGTTTGTCAGAATGATTAATTACACTTTGAATGTTATTTTGACTTTAAGCATTTTTTTTTATAAAAACAAAATTTTTTAAAAAAAATTGGTTTTAAGCCTGACGTGATGTGATTTATTCTTAATGCCATCGGAATAATTTTGAAAGTAGATTATGAGGATTAAATACCTATAATTAGAATCAAATCATCCAGAATAAAAGTGAAATCAAACAATAAATTACTTCTTAAATCCCTTTAACAGTTAAAATGATCATTTCAACATTTAATTTTTCATCACAAAAAGAATACATATTCACAAAAAAAATCTCTTTAAAAAATCTCGTCTCCTCCAACAGCCAAAAACAACTCCCTGACATCCAATCGAAGCCAAAAACACAAAAAAAGTAAACACAAATTAAACTAGAAAAAAATACTTAGACAACCAGAATTCCCAAAACCCCAAACCCCTAGTGGTAAAATGTTTATATAAAAAAAAAACTTTCAGCATGATCCAATGTCCCCGCAATTATTTATGGCTGACTCTTGATCTCTCCAGTGACCACGGGTGACCAAAACACAACCTCAACCCCAGCAGGGAAACGTGAAACCCCATGAACACTTGGTCACTAGGTTAAAAGGGGTGACAACAAACATGTGACCTCACACTGACAACCACGACTGTCTAAAATAAATTGTGATTTGTTTCAACAATCAAAATAGGCGTAATTAATGGACACGGACTCAGCTGCAGTGCATTGTAAGTGCAAGTATGGATTACAGGTCAAACATTTACTGGACTGTGACCACTACTTCCATCCACTAAACCTCATTATTACACAAAATAATAACAATAATTTTATCAAATTGTAAATTGTTTTTTAGAAATGCAGAATTAAAGAGTTATTCTAAGCCCTTAATGGGCTTAATTATTAATTACAACACACATAATTACACACTTAGCTGTTGTGCAATTAGAATGCATTAAATATGCAGGACAAACATTTCATTTTTCCAATTCACACGTATAGTACTTTTGATATAGCGCAGTGTAAACATAGAATAACAAAGCTGTCAGGAAAATAAGCATCAAGTTTGACCACCATGATGAAAAGAGAGCGGCTTTAAAAATGTAGTTTTGCAGTGCTAGGTACGTTTGTGGTGTTGAGATTATGCTGGCCTTGTTAATTTGATCTTGTATGCAAATTGGACTGCCATTAACAGCATTGAGGCACCATCTAGTCTTAATGAAGCATGGATTGGAAAAGACATCCCCGCACACTCAAAAGACTTGGGATTAAGGGCAAACTGAGGGCAATTGTCACAACAAATTTCACCACCAGAGGGAAAAGAAGCAGCAATAATGGAGTGCAAATTAGACAAATTACAAATTGCGTTCTTCCAATTTCCTTCGGGTTGAAGATGGCAACCGAAGAAGAAATTGAAAACGAAAAAGAAAAAAAAACCAATTCCTAAATTCTTTTCAGTGAAATTTCAATATACTTTTTTTTTTTTAATATTATTAATCACGCCATTTCTTTTAAAATTGAATCATGAAAAATGAAACTCCTGTTCCGTGCTCAACCTAGTAAAAACCAAACCTGTGTATCCTTCAAGGTTTAAGCGACTTAAGTAGAGCTAACCTTAACACAGCTTTGCGAAATATGCCTGTACTGAAAAGAGGCAAATTCATTACGTTGCCAATATTACAACATTAGTCCTCACCACCTACGGAGCGAAATAAGGGAACTCCCAGAGAGCTTTTTATTGATCTAATAACTAAGATGGCATCAGGTGACGTCTCATGCACAACAACACACTTCCCCGCCAACCATAAATCAAGACCATAAACCTTAAATAAGATGGAGCTACAATATCAACTTCAATTATTGCTACTAAACCGCTGCTGGAATATTTTTTTACTAACAACAAAACTTCACATTTTTATCTTTGTCCTTAAAATAATCAATACTCGCTTATATGAATCTTTCAATTTTATATTAAAAAAATTTCTATGACGATCGGTTAATGGAAAATAAATGCAAGATGAATCGTGGTAATTGTATTTTTGTCTTTACAGAAAGAAAGAATAAAAAAAATTGCCGTAGAAACAAAAATGTGGGGGCTTTCGACGTAGCATGACGCAACAAATCTACATTTTACATTTGGAACTTGTCATCTTGAAAAATCAATTCATCAGTTGTTTTCATTCCCTGAACATTAAAAACTCAATTTTTGTAATCTAATAAGCTATTGGGGCAAATAATAACCATGAAGGAATTGACATGACAACTGCTTTCTTTCTAACCACAGATTTGCATTCCTATATTTGGTTTCCAAGATGTTCGCACGACTGGAGTTTGTCTTAAAGTTTTCAGAACAGACACATACATGTGCTTTGCTTTTAAATGTATTCACGTCTTTCGCAGTAAATCTGCTTTTCTTCATTTCTTTTTCGAAGACCAAATCAAAAATTGGTTCTTGACACAACTTTTTTTTTGCATTGCATTTGCACCCCACTCAGAAAACTTATTTCTTAGGTTGAGTAAATCAATTCCAGTACGAACGATAAAGGTAAGCAGACGATTTGATGCAAGAGTTAATGCAAACAAATATATTATGCTTAAAGCAAACCACTACAGTGAAATCCAAATAAAGTTGTCATAGAGGTTTGGTTGAAGCTAGCATTGTGGTTAAACAAGCCTGCCGTTGGTGGAGAAAGTGAAATTTATATTCAAGGAAGAAGAAATCTTTAATAGACAGTGGTGCTTTTGATGTAATAAAAGTAGGAAAGCAACCCATGTCGTAAAGCAAGTCGTAAAAAGACATGGGACTTACCTTGCTGCACTGAGGGTGTCTTGCTTCATAAAATTACCACTTACCTAGACAACAGAGAAAATGCAATTAAAATCCACAACATTTCTGCCAAGGTGAAAAGCATTATTTTAATTTGATGTGACATAGTTAGAACGAGAAATATTTCTGTTTTTCTACAGTTACATGTTAAATCGCCTGATTTTATAACTTTTTATCTAATTACCATTACACATAAAAGAAATATTTTATTCTATTTTATTTAGTTTATTGGAAGGTTGTTAAGTTAGTAACAAGTTTATTATTATAAGCCATTTATGATTTTTAATATCGCCGGAAACAATTTCTGTTGGCAAGTCGTGCCAACAAACACACTGTTGGCAATGATCCAATGTTCCGACAATACAAAAATCACATTTCAACGTAATGCGCTATTTCAAGAAGACTTTATAAATTTCATCAATGTCCTTTGCATATACTGTAAATAAGAAAAGCAAATCTGAATTTTCATTTATCAAAAATCAGAAAAAAAAAAAAAATATATTCCATGGCAGATTTATTCCGAATATTTGTTTTCCTAAAGCCCCGAACGAAAAACTGTTGTTGCCAACTTCAAATCCAAGTCAATAAAGAAATTACCCAGCGCAGCACCTGAATCTCATATCAGACATTTTATTTTTATTAAACATCTTCTACCCAAACCCCAAGACATGAGATTTGGTTCATGAAGCAAAACCCCACACAGAATCATCAGGAGCGTGCAAGTGGACACAGATGGTGTTAATAACAGTTGAAGGAAATGAAGGAAACCATGAAATGCTAGGGCCCAAAGCAAGCATTTATTGATTTTGCAAGCTTACTGGCAATTAACACAGAGACTGTAACCAAAAAAAAGGTAGCTCGCATCTAAAAATCCAGTCTCCTTCCTATTAGGTAATTGCTTATTTTATGATCTAGCCAGCAGGGGATTGCTAGGTGCAGGCTGTGTATCTGGTCCTAATGACAAATCACAGTCTTTCAGTTAAGTCTACCTAGTTACCAATCACAAGCCACCATTAGTGTACACCAATTACTTCTTAATTACACCTTACTATCCGTTTTTCTTCCATTTTTAATTTTTTTTTGTGCAATAAACCTTTAAGTCTTTAAAAGAATTTCTATTTGAGAACAGATGGCAAATTAGACACATAAGATTGTCTTTAACTTGCACTGCAACTTTCAACATTGTGTAAGTCATTTATCTTTTATTGTGAACGTGGTGTGGTGTATTCAAAATGAATGAGGTTTTGATTGTGTTTACACACTGGGCACACTGTTTAGTACCAGCATAATGAATTTTTTACGAGTGGCATTACCGACAAATTAGTACAAAACTCATTTCACGTTTGAGTCTTTACAAGAACGCGGTTATTAATCAAACTTGTAGTCGCGAGTTGACAATTTCCTAAAACGTTTTCTTTTTGTGGAAGGAAAAAACGCTGACAAATTATTAGAGATTGTATGAATTATTCATGTTTATTCAGCTTCTTAGAACAATAATTTGGCCCAGAGTAAATTAAAAACCAAAGAGACAAGAATAAGCTTCATTTGCAGCCAAGAATCCCTTAAGGTCTTCCACCCTTCTTACTTGGTGCGTTTAATCTAATTGAAAAAAGAAGAAAAGTCGAATCCCAGTAGAAAACGCTGAGAAAGGGAGTAGACCTGTTCTGCATATGTATGAAATTAAAACAAGAAATTTCATCACGGTAAAAGAGCGAAAAAAATGTCGTTTGCTCAATTTAACACATGAATTTGCATGCGTTTTCAATCACTATGCCTTTTCGTTAACTCCAGCCCTTGATAACAATTAAAATTGCTGCAAATATTAACATGCAAAATTAATACTGTACTGCAATAATAAATATGTAAATTTCTCCAACTTCGTTGACGGAGGAAAACGAAATTAGCAAACATCTCGGAACATCCCTTCGAGGCAATATCAATAAGAATACCATTAAAACATACATATTTCAAACATAAAAAGTTAAAATAAAATAAGCTCCAGCAAACATCAGCATAAAAGGTTTTACTGTATGACTACAATCCGACATTTTTAATGTGATGGGAAGCATAAAAATGTCCGTTTACAACATTGCATTTTTACCACACCATAAAACACCTTTGAACAACAAATTGTACTTCCCATAGGGAGTGTGATGGCCAAAATATACTAAAAAACTTACTAATAATTGTTTTGGATATTTCGTTGTGGTAAATAAGCCGAAGAAACGAATAATGTATCGTGGCCACTACTAGTTTCAACGACAATTCTTTTGTAAACTATATCACAAATTCATTTAATAAGACATAATAGATACGAAACAGAAAACATAATTAAAATTATCTTGTATGCCTATTTTAAAACACTAAACGTGGTAATACCGGTATAAGTATTCAGTAATTTGGCCGTACAAGCGAATTCAAACCGCAAACTTGGTGGAACCCTAGTTTTCATCATTACTCCTATAAGGTTTTTATTGTTAGACATTGGCACGTATGACCCTCTTGTTCCCACACAGTCCTTTTCTCCCCCAACATTACACTCCACTATGAGATAATATTGCATTACACAAAGAAAAACCCAACTTTCTTAATAAGAAACAAAAACAGTTTCTCCTTTTTTTATCGACAACAAAATGGAAACAACAAAAAACATTTCCCGAAAAAAACAACTTGTGTATTAGTGCAGTGAAAATAAATGATTGTTTACTCTTCGTTGATCACAATGGCTAAAACTTAAGACAATGTGTAATGGCTGTCTCCAATGTCTGTCTTTTGTTCGATGAAGACAAAAGCTAAAGTAGCTAATTAAGTCAGTATTTGTCAATGTGTGCATTCAAGAAGGAAATCAAGCGTCAAGACAATGGTTCAATGAAGCCAGAGGCAATAGCAATCTGTTTGAGGTGGGGTGGGCTCATTAAGTGACACTCTTTAAGCATCAAGGCCTACTAACGACTAAAGGGCCAAGAGAAAGTTAAGACATTTACTAAGAAAATCATTGTCCTCTGTTGAACAAAGACAAAAGCACTTGCTAATTTTTGACACTAGCATCTGAATGGCGCTTAACCAGAGATTTTTATTTCTATTTTATTCAAGGGACTCTTTAATAATTTAAACCTATAATTTTTATTATAAAATTTGCTTTTCTCTTAGCCATTATTTGTAATCAACAAATGTCGGTAGTTTCAAAGCGGGAATAAGAACTAACAAACTCCTCCTGATCAAAAAACAAACATGGTTCGTAAAAAATTAATTCAATATTTGTTTTCATCTTGTGACTAAGAGCTTATAGACGAGTAATTTGTCGATTAAAAAATTTAATCTTTTAGTTTTAATTTTAAGATGTTTTCAAGTTTTAAAATCTCAAAGAAAATTCCAATAGATTTCAAGTTGTGCTGTCCAAATGTTTGCTTTTAATATTTCACTACGTTTCTGATCCTTTTATATTTGGATGTAAGAAAGGAAAAGAAAACGTTGAAAGTCAATCATATTTCCCAAAGAAATACTTTTTGCCAAGGGAATTAGTTTTAATGAAACTGTATTCTCAGATGATGTGTCTCGTGTAAGAAGGAAAATTTAAAAAATTCTTTTTGGATATTATCGAAAGAAAAAAAGAATTTATAAAAGATAATATCCAAAAAGAATGTTTAAAATTTTCCTTTTTAAACGAAACACGTCATCTGAGAATACAGTTTCATTAAAATAAAGAAAAAAAATAAATTATAAAAATTTTAAAACTATTATCATCATATGTATATGTATATATAAATATCCTTGTGTCACTATATTCTTCTGATTTTTCAATCATATGTCACAAAGTTGTTGAAATGAAATACCAAAAAAAAAACTCTTCCATAAAAGAAATGTAAAAGTTTTTTTCTTTTACACTTTTGATGTGAAAATTCAATTTCATACATCTAAACTTTAAAAAAAGTTAGTAACTTGAGGCAAGAATACTTTAAAGACCAAAAAAGGCGCATATATGCATCAAATTTGTCTGAACTAAATTTTTTCAAAAACCCACTACTGACACATTCAAATGCAAAAGTGTTTTAAAATATTGATTAAACATTCTTTATTTCACAAAAACTCTCTAAACTATAGCTTATAATCACGTTTCCATAAAATAAAATAAATCTATTCAAAAACCTTCCTTTGTCTTCACAGATGAGGACATAAAAAATCCTCTCTATTATGCAGTCTCTTATATAGCTGTAGATATCTTATTACATTACCACGAGAGAATGGGCACGTCAGGAGAGAGATGTTATCACAAGCTTTGAAAATTTGTCATTTATTTTCAGGAATTCTTTAATTCATTCTTTGATAAGACCACTTTATGAGTCTCTTAGGTATTTCCTTCTCCCCACATCGAACTAGAAATGTTTTAATTAATACAAAACTCTCAAATTCACTTTCTTGGAACTCGTACCCTAAAGGCCCAAAACCATCTGCATAGCAAAACAAAAACACTAAGATCAAAATTCAGAATGCAGGCATGCATCTTTGTTTTATTTCAAACCAATTTGAATCATATTGCTTTTTTCGGTCCCTGTACCTTCAAGGCATAAGTTGCTGCTTCAATGAAAAGAAATTAGAATTTCAATTATGAATTATATGCAATAACTAACAGGAAATACCTTTATTGCTAAATATATCCTATTACATGGAATTGGTAGATATGCATTAATAATTGTTTATAATCATTCTTCCAGTGCCAAAAGCATTTAAATAACAATGGCTTGCAACATTCCAATAAATATAAGTAAAATACAGTTTCATAAAATCAAATTATTAAAAAATAATTAAAATAATTTATTGACTAGTTAGTAAAACAGTAGGCGCATTCATGAAGTCATTTAAACTAGTCTAAATTTTTTAAAGAAGTCTAAATGTCAAACTTAACATGTAAAATCTTACATTTAAACTAGTTTAAAAAATTTAAACAAGTTTAAATTACTTTATGAATACGCCTAGTGATGTAAAGCAAATGCATAAACATAACAAAATAATTGTATGACTTGAATGTTACAAGTTTTAATGTTCTTTCTTGCAGCCACTGTTAACATTGCATTGCATCAACAACAAGTTGCAATTTTACTGGTTGATGTATTTTGTGTATCTTTACATGAGTTATGTCGTTACTATAACGATATAACTTTTGAAAACAACAATGCAAAACATCACTCAAAGAGCAGCCATAAAACACTAAAATAAAGCAAAATTTGAATAAATAAAAAAATATCATAAATCCATTTTAGAATGCAACTACTGCATGATGCATCCGTGTCTGTATAAATGAAATGCCATGGTTATGTTAACATTTCTTTATTTTCATTAAGTTATACTTTAATGTAACATATTGTTCGCTTTACGAATGTATGGAATGGAAACTGCAAGCAATAACACAAGGTACAAAAACGTCGTTGTTTGTGCAACTCAGGACAGCAACATATCAAAATACCAGCAGCCAGACATTACTAAAACATTATAAATCTCCGTGTAGCAAAGTTGGATTTTTCTTTTTTGATACACAAAACAAACAATTTCACTGAATTTCAATTATCATTCATCACAATCCTACCATCCACAGCAAATCTCAATATCAGCAAAAAATTATCATATAACATAATGCACTTTTGTAGACAACAAAAGTGGATTTCAATTTATTGTTTAAATATTGTGAACAACAGTAGTTAATGTAATGAAGTTAAACAATAAGTTTCAGCCAAAAAAGAGTATTCTTTTTTTCCCAATTTTTTTTATGTACATTTTCTTATTTTTTGTTGCTGCTGCAATACTTTAGTCTTCTTATAAAAGTAAAGCAAGAAAAAAATGTTAAGGGTGACTGTAATACTCCAATAATAAGAAATTTCTTGGAGCAAAAAAAAAATATTGCAACCTAATTTTTCCATCTTTCTTTTTCACTTTTTATCCTTCATTTTTAGCAATAAGTCAGCGAAACTTATGACTCTTGGATAAAAAATAGCATTATCAACAAAACAGAATTGATTACATTTGAAGCGAGTTACCAAGTCATTCCCAAAAAAAAAAAAAATCCAAAATAATCCAAAAAAGTGACATTTATTATACGGTTCAAATACAGTTTTAAAGCAGTATTGATTATACAAAAAAGTATTTTTTTTCTATAAAATTCATTAATCTCACATAAGACAAGTCTAATAACTTATATCTATCAAAATTTGATTAAACTGAATTCCCCTAATAATAATAAAACGTCCCCCTTCTAGCCACGCCTTAAAAAATTCTTCATTTTTATTTTCATTTAAAAAAAAAAAAATTCAAAACCCCAAAAAAATTACAATTTTCACCATTCCTGTCACCAACTTTTCATCCTTTCTGCTTGAATGGATTCTAACGTATTCCCTGCCTCCGTATTCCCTCATTGTCAATAACTTTCAAAAACAACCATAGAGGGAGTAGCCCAATCCATTCAAACATTCTACCCTATACATTACATGACCACCCTACATTTAACTGTGCAAACTGCACAAAGTCGTACAAGACAACAGGTCAAAATAAGAAATAAAAAGATAAAAAAAACACGTCGTTCAGTGTTTCCAACAAAATAAAAAATTCCATAAGGTGGGTCATTGCTAATGGTCATACAGTAGGGGGTTTAGAAAAAGGCTATAGGGGCACGAAGCGGGAGGGGCGTTTGCAATGGTAGGGCTTGGTTTTTTTGCTAGTTCATTGATCACAAATCACATTGAAGCAAGTTCTTTCTACCTTCCCCTGGAGAGGGTGCCATATTTACAGCCATTTGGTGGCCATTTGCATTCCAGATGCAAGTCCCAGATGGTGCCATAGTGGAATCCATTAAGGTGGAAAGGGAGGGAAGCAGTTGGTATTGTATAAAGAGGAAAAATTTGTAGCTGTTGGTTGGCACCCAGTGAGGGGTTAGAAGAGAGGAGTAAGGGTGGGTTAAAAACAGAAAGATGATGTCAGAATGACAACAAACCATAAAAAATGTAAAAATGCCAACCCCAGAGGCATACATGCAGTGTATGTTTGCAATTATCACTAATTACTTCAAGTGGTGGCTCTTGCTGAGTTTAATGATTTGTAAACATACTTTTTTTTAATGGATATTTACACTCAATTTCTTTTATTCCAAACAACTTGTGAGTACGTTGCTACTTTTGCACTCATCACAAGAGGGCAGTAAAGAACACCGCGAAAATCAATAACTGCCACACTCTGCTGCGACAAATTATTATCAAATTTTTATCCCAACGCTTCTCTGCAATACCTTCGTCATAATCCCGCATTCGACCTTTTTTAATACTTTCAATTTCTATCTACAACTTTACAATCTCCCATATCATGTCAGCTTGTATTCGGTTCGGTTCGGGTTGGTTTTTCCATAAACTGAAACTGAACTGAACTAAAACTGAACTGATACTGAACCAAAATTCGGTCTAAATCGTAATAAACCGAACCGAACCAAACCGAGAGTAACCCGAAATTCTGTGATTTGAATACAAGTTCAATATCATGCAATTCCCTGCTCTAATCTTAATTAACATTTTGAATCACTACTTTTTTTTACTTCTTCTACAGAACTTAAGTCCACTTGGCCCCACACGACAAGCAAATTAAAAGGGGGGAGAATGAGACAACAAGAGAATGAGTTGGGCTCACAAAATGACTCAAGAAAGAGAGAAAGAGACAATGTAATTGCTGCCACATTATTCCACCTCCAATTACTGAGCCAAGAGTCAATGGATTGCACAGGCACAAGGCTTAGCATCCGAAGCTTCAGACAGTTCTTGCAAGGATTACCAGCGCAAGCTTGTTATTTCCGATAAATACATGACGCAACCATTAGATGTTAAACTTTGAGATTGACTGTAAATCCGTATATTACTTGGCTAAAAACATTTTTATTCATGGTGTGTCTAGTGTGTAAAAAATGTGCAGAGCAAGCTAAATATTAAAAGTCAATGCAAGTATATAGACATACATGTCTACTTCAATTGAAACTTTCACCGTACAGAAGTCAGCAAATCCATCAGTAAACGAGAAAAAAAAGCAATTACCACAAATTCCAACACAACATTCTTTACAAACAATCCTCACCAAGTCGAAATCTTTCCAAAAAATCAATTGTTTTTCTCAAGCTTCTGCAATCCTCTGGTGCTTCAAGGAAGAAGTCATCATTCAAGATCTTTTGCTTTCAAGATAAGACAGAACAAATCCTGCTCTTTCCCATCAAAGATATCTTGGGCAAACTGCCCATCTTGTCAAGCTGAAGGGATTTTACTCAGATTTGAGCAAATATTCAAGTCCTGTAATCACCCACTCAGGTGCAATTCATTCCCACAATGCTTCAGCCATAAAAATCACTTAATAAAGCATAATGCAAAAATTTATAACACACCTTTGGTGCTAAAATTCATTTAATGTAAAAATTTTGTTTGCAATACCACTTATTTTTTGTTAAAGGTTTAATCTAACCAATTTATAGTCTGACAGTGGTTGTGATTCGACTTTCTACAGCTATCAGATTGAAACTCGGTCGAAAAAAAAAAAACTAAAGACTTCAGATCATCACGAAACTTAATTAACCAAATTAATTACGGTGCAATCAAAGTTCATCGAGTGCTAGTTAACAAACCATTTCCTTGCCTAATGTACAAGAAAAGGAATCATGTAATCAACCAGCTCGCCTATCCCGAAGAAGTAAAAAACGAGGGGGAAAGTCTTGAGCGAGAAAAACAAACGATTCTTTAAGCCAATATTTGACTCTGTCAAAGAGCTAACTCTTTTTAGAGTTAGTCCTTGGCAATTAACCTTCCTAGATGAGTCTTGTCAGGCCATTTCCTGTTGTAGCAAGACTTATACTTTACTCTGCCAGTTCTCTAATGTTATCATCAAAGTCGAAAACGAACTCGGATTGAGCCTAAGGCAAGAGCAGATTCAATTTAGCAAAGTGGGACACATTCAAGTGTTAGACTCAATGTAATTACTCCTGAGTCCAATGCAAATTGCAGCTTCTGCCCATAGAAAGAGTTAAACCTTAAGTACTACGCTTTCAATGCACAAATTTGCCATTAGGAAATAAAAGTCTTTTTCCCCAATTTTTTTCCTCGCTTATTCCCCTTTACAGGAAATAGAAGAAAGTGATGGAAATGGTTGGCAGGTAACGCTTAGAGTACATAAAATGAAATTGGAAGATTGACAAGTGATATTATCTGAATAAAATTCAGATTGAAAATAAACTTCAAATGGATATTTAAATGTAAAAAAAAAAATAAAAAAAAAAATAAAAAAATTGCTTTATGGAAAAGTTTTCCTCTTTGTTCTAATGCATACACTTATGAGTGATATGAAACAAAAAAAAATTGTAATAATCATCCACAAAAAAAGCAATATTCATCAATTTTTAAAAACTCTCTTTTCCAAAAGACAGCGATGGAAACGACACTTCCAATTGAGAAATTATGAAAATGGAAATAAAATCCTCTCTTGCATGCCAATGAGCAGCTGGGGACTTGATAAAAGGTGAAACAAAAAATGCGAAAACTTATTATAAATAAAAACCTAAAGTTCTGTGATCAGTACATTAAAGCTGAGAGGCAAAAGTGAGGGCATAAATTGAGGTGAGCGCAATGGATGGTGGAAAAGAGAAGCATCAATATTGAGCTTTGGTAATCCTTTTGGGCTGCAAACTGCATTGCTGAGATAAACAGATTACCAGCTGGTGCTAAACACAAGCCAGTAACGAACCAATTAGCATCAAGGAGAAAGCAAGCAAGCAAAATTCTTAATTAGCAAGGACTCAATCAAAATGAGAGTAGTTACAATACAATTTCGTCAACCCTCATAAAAATCACATGCAATCAATTAGGCAAAAAATCTGCTCTGAGTATGCAATATTTAGCAGACTTAAAACTAAAACTTTGAAGCGCTGTTAAGCCAGCATGAAGTGATGAAAAAAGGCATAAAAACTAGAACTAGTTTAGAAATTGCATTATTTAAAAAAAAAAAATAACTTTTGCTATAAAAAGAATAGAATAATACGAAAATCAATACACTAGATGTTGAACTTTTGGCCTTAACGCCTCAATTACACCAATTATTGCAACAAATTTCAACCCTAGAGTAAAATAATGTAATAATTAACAAGTTGTAGTATACAAATTTACGTTTCATAGAAATCAAACCTTAAAACTTTTTTCCAAAATCTTAAGCCCGGATTTCTAAAATAAAAAGCAAAATCACGTATCCACAAAACCAGAAACAATGCGCATTACTACCCATAATTCTATGCCAGCACTTCCTCCTACAGAGGTATTCATGTATAAAAAAAAGAACTTAAGAACTGAATAGTAAAAAAAGGGGGAAATGGATTTCCACCAGAGTGAACAAAAGTGGAAAAAAAGCATAGACAAGTTTTGCTATCTTCAAACCCAGTTGTGTCTAGTGGGGAAAATTATTGACTCAAATAAAATGATGGCCATTAGAAAGCATTAGAGAGCCTCGCACACGGACCAATGGAAAGCCAAGCCGTTTCATTCAGAATGGGGAGACTGTTAGGTTTAAACTGTTAGGTTTAAAGTTAGGACTAAAAACAATGGATTTTTACATGTGTTCTATTTTGAAAAT
>JAQIXU010001022.1:0-21635 GCA_034701245.1 Strigamia transsilvanica | reverse complement strand
GATTTAGACGTTTTTTGAACGTTTTTTGAATAAAATCAACAGATTTAGACGTTTTTTGAACGTTTTTTGAATAAAATCAACAGATTTAGACGTTTTTTGAACGTTTTTTGAATAAAATAAAAAGATTTAGACGTTTTTTGAACGTTTTTTGAATTTATTTCTACAAATCTCACTTGAAAAGTGAACCCAACTCCGATTGGCGTCGCTTTTCTGCTTCAATTTGCTCGTCAATTATCTGAAAATATTTTTTTTCGTTTAAATTTAACTCATTTTTATTATTTTCAATTTTAAAAAACCTTTGCAAATCGTGCAGCGCTTTGTCTATTTTTCTCTCGCCTTAAATCGTTTTGCTTTCTTTCAAATTCAGTTTCGGCGACGGCTTGGCGCATCATTTCGCGGTCCTCTTCTAACTGCGTTAGAATTTCCCTCGCACGGTTTTGCAAGTGCACTTTAAGTTGGTGCTTTAAAATTCTCCTAAAAGATAAAAACAAATGTAACAAAATAAAATATTTAAAAAAATAAGAGATTTACGTCATGTCGGTCGTTTTATTGCGCTTGTTTATTAGTTCTTGTTTCTTCGCTTCTAATTCCTCGAGTTTCCATTGTTTCTGCTGCAGGATTTTCAACTCCACGCGAAGTCGATTCGTCTGTGGAATTCCAGTTTGAATTATTTCGTTTTTAATTCCGATTTAATTCAATTAACCTCTTTTTCTTTCATTTTTAATTCCTCCACGTGTCTCGTTATATTTTCTTCGAATACGTTCGAGTTAAATTTGCCTTTTTTGTCGTCTTCTAACTTGATTTTGCCTTTTTTTACGTCTTCCAACTTGAATTTGCCTTTTTTTTCGTCTTCCAAGTGCAATTTCTCCATTTTTACACTTTTACACATTTCGTTACGGTGCGTTAATGTTTTGGCCGTTTGTTTACTTCGTATCCAATCTCGATAAACATCTTTCAAAGGTTTCTGTTAAATTAAACACCTGAAATATTATTCCACCACAAAATAATTATTTAAAAAAATAAAATAAAATACGTTTTCTTGGACTTTTACGTTCTCCTTATTTTCACAACATTTTTGTTTTCTCTCCGACATTTTTCTCAACTCGATCTGCAACATTTTCGAAAATAAACTTGGTGTTATTTTACTTTTAATTTTACCAACCTCGAACTGTTCTTTCTCCTCTTTCAACATTAACGCCAATTTCGTTTTCCGCTCGTTCAACATCCGTGCCTTGTTTTCCTTTTCCATTTTAGCTCGATACGCTTCCCTACTGCAAATTACCTCTCAGAAATCGTCTAACACCCTCAAAATCAAACATTACCTAACCCTACACGTATTTTCCGACGTCCAATTATCATGTTTCACAGCTTCTGTTTGCAAATCGTTGAAATACCGACAATTCGCTTCGCATTCCCGTCGAACTCGCGCCTCCTTTTCTCGTTTGCTCGTCATGGCGCGCTCCATGACATCCTTCCTCGACATCCAATAACTAGGCACTCCATCATAATACGACATTTCTACCTTTTTTAAAAACAATCACGAATAAACCAACCATCAACAAAAACAATCCATACTAAACCTGTTGCCAATGCCAATAGCGGCCGTAACTAGGATACCACGATCCAAACAATCCCTCCCGCCATCTTTACCTAAACCGTCACTTTACGTTCATGACGTCACAACCACAAACTACGATCAATAACCTTTTTAAAGTTTAAAAGTCACGAATATTATGATTGTATTCGAAACCGAAGCCCAAACGACATTGAACTTTGAATTTGGAATTTGGAACGAAGTAAAACGAGTTGGGTAAATGGGTAACGTCAGGTACGATGCCTTATGGGGTCACGAGGTCAAATTCATAGGTGTCTCGTGCGTGGGAATCGCTCGGGGCGCTTTCAGGGGCCAGCAAGACGCGAGACGAGGAAAAAAGAAAAGAAAATCTCCGACGATAAAGGAGAGGAGTCGCCATCAACGCGTAGGATAGTCGAACGCGGCGTTTTGGAGCGTTTCGTGCCCTTGATTGGTGTTTGGGGGAAGGTTTCGTCGTTTATGTGATCTTGAAGGATATTGACGTCATGATGGAAGGTGCCAAGAAGAATTTCAAGGCCATTCGGTGAGTTTCAAGTTGGGATAAGTTCCTTCCGATATGTCAAAGTGAGAGTTGCTTCATAGAACCAACGAAACCCGGATCTTTGTGTTTTCAGTGTGACGAGGAAAAATCCGCATCATTCGCCGCCCGTTGCCACAGTGATTCCCAGATCGGTTTCTATGGTAACAGTTTGTTCTTTTTGGTTTTATTATGTGGTGGAATGTGTTGGAATTTTGATTGTATTGCGTTTTTGGAGTTTTTTTTTTGTAGTTTTTGTGATTTTTTGTAGTTTATTAAATTTTTATAAATGATTTTTTTTTGGTTTTAATTTTTAATTTTATGATTTTTTGGATTTTTTAAAAAGTTTTATGGTTTTTTTGGGTTTTTTCATCCAATTTTTATGTTTTTTTTTGGGTTTTTTATTTAATTTTTATGGTTTTTTGGGTTTTTTCATTTAATTTTTATGATTTTTGGGGTTTTTTCATTTAATTTTTATGATTTTTGGAGTTTTTTCATTTAATTTTTATGATTTTTGGGTTTTTTCATTTAATTTTTATAATTTTTGGATTTTTTTCTTTCAATTTTTACAACTGTTTCGTTTTTTTGTTGATATTTATGATTATTTTGTCTTATTTAAATAAATAAAAATCTTATCTGCGCTTTTTTGTACATTCTTGCGGAAGAACTCACGCAATTACATCATCATTAGCGGAATCGAGCGCACCTTATTCGCATGAATGAATTACTTTTACATTTTTCCTCCATTAAAATTAAATCAAAAACTAAATCTCTATTTACTTTTACAGACCACACTTCCAGCACTATCAACAGAGTCCTTGAATCCTCGTATTTACCGCTTGGAATCACTAGAGGCGAAGGTGAGCGCCGCGGTGATTTTACAAAAATAATCATTACCATAAAACGAAACGAGGCCGCATTAATTAACCGACTCATTCGATTGAAAACAACAACAACAACTTGTTGCACATGGTTAAAAACGAATGAGTGTTCACTGTCACGAATCAAGATCGCAATCAGAGCGAAAGAAATTCCTTAATTACCATCCAGAAGCGTAAAATGCTTCAAAATCCAACACTCGTTCCGTTTTATCATTAAACACGTCGTCTCTATTAGCTTTGCAGCGATGGCAATGCGCGGAGGCCTCAGATGGCAAAGAGTTTTTCAAATTAACAAACAACGTTGTCGATTTCAGATGGCAAATATTGAAGTTTCGCTGAGCAACGATCATCAGGGTAAAATAAGAAAAACCCCGCAAATTGCACGTCCTTTGTTACCTGCAAATCCACAAGAAATAACAGCCAGGAGAGTGCACGATATTAACTTAGCCAACGATCGAATCACGAAGGTAAATTGAATCGGTAAATTAAGCGAGAGGGAAAAAAGAAAAATCAATATTCGTTTGAAATGGGTTTTAAATTGTATTATTTTATTAATTGTAGGTGATTGGGAATTTAAATCGTTTTTAAAGAGGTCAGGGTTGGTTGTGGGACGAAATGAAATTTTTGTTTATTGGGCGTAACTCGGTTGGCGAGTCCTTAGGAATTCATGGATTCGAGGAGTGGACGGAATGGTAAATGAAGTGTGTCTAAGACGTTTTATTCCAATTCATGTTGCAGCTGATAAGAGAAGTTGAAATGCTGAGGAAAAGTGTGCTGGATAAGGAGAATTCTATTTCATCTTTGAAGGATCAGAATCAGAAATTATTGAAAGAAATGGTAAAAAGAAAAAGAAATTTTTTTTTTTAAAAAAAATTAAAAAATTGCCTGAAATTGCATGGAATTTTTGTTTCAACAGGTGGCTAAACCTGACCCAAATTTCAAGCTTGACGCGAATAATAAGGGTAAAAATATGTCAAAAGTGGCTGAAATAATTGGCAAGCAAGACAGAATGATGCAAATCCAACACGAAATGAACAGCAAGAAAAGTGTCATTAAAAACATGCAGTTGAACATGGAGAAAATGGAAGCAAACGAGTATAAAATTTAAAAAGAAATAATCAATATTCCATTCCATTGATGGTGTTTATTTAGTCTAGACACTAGAATTCAACAAGCGGAGTTAGAATACCAACTTGAACGCGAAGAGTTGACCGTTTTGAATATGCAACAGGAATACTTATCATTGCAAACATTCCTGGAAGATAAAATCAACGAATTAACAAAAAGAAACGTAAGTTTTAAACACCAGCTGCATTCATAAACTAATTTAGGCTAAATAGCATTTCATACAACAAAGTAATGAGCCTCTATGGAAGTTGGGTTGATGGACCCTTTAGCAGAGCCGTAGCTAGGACTTTCGGTACTTAGCGAGATACATAATCGCTATTTTCATCCTCCATGGGCCCCTTAAGCTCGTTGGCCCGTGTCAACCGTGCATATTTACTAGGTTTACATGGCCACAGTTTTCCATACAACTGAAAATCCAAATTTTGCTTTTCTGGAAAAATGGATGTTTACACTCCGTCATTGGTGTTTTTAACGCCCAAAATCTATCTCGTACAAGTAGAATTTAGTTTTCCAGTAAATCAAAATTCGGATTTTCACTTATCTGGAAATCTTGGTACATGTAAATTTGGTAAACTAAACAACAAAACATGTTTGACTGCAATTTCAACATTTCATTTCAGGTGCACGATGTTAGTTTTACGTCGATTCTTAGCGCGAACGAATGCGCCACCTTAGCAGCCATCGAAGTGTTGTATGACCCTGAATCTCCAGGTTTCGTAATTGCACCCCACGTGAGTGGGCGCGGTTTGCTCGTGCAGTGGACCCGCGATCACAGTAATTTACAGAAGGGAGATAGGTGCGTTTGTTGTGGGTTATCAACCTTTAATTTTTTTTTTTTTTTTGAAATCACATTTTCTAATCTTACTTTTCTCCATCTCACCCAGGTTGGTCGAGGTCAACGGCCACTTTGTGTTGGGCGGTGTGCGCGATGACCTCATTCGGGTTCTTTCTGCCGCATCCACCAGCAAGCCCCTTGAGCTGATTGTCTTGCGTAACTCATCGCCCCCTCGTCGCATTAATGTCCGCGAACTGGAGAACTTGAAAGATGAAATCAGTTGCGTGATGAGTAAATTAGACGTGAAAATCCGCGAAAATAAAGAATTAATGGCCGGCGCTGACAAGTAAGTGGTCGAAAAATTGCAAAACAATTCAAATTCTATTGATTTGATTCGCAGGATTAAACGAGAACGCGACAAACTGCAAAGAGAGAACATGAAACTGGGCCATCGAATCGGGTACCTGGAAGAACAAGTGAGCGAGATGCACGAAGGATGGGAAGACGTGAGACAAACACTGAGTGAAGTGGAAAGTCAAATTCATCTTCCGCGCGTGCGAAAAAGCGGCAGAAGTGGAGCGGCGAACGAGAACAAGGGCATCAAACACGGCAAAGTGACCATCTCGGGCGCGACGTCGATTGCGGTCAACAACAGTCGGCATTCCCCCGTATCTGAGCCGCCGTCGCGCGCGCTATCTGTGGCCGAATCGTCGCCGGAGTTCAAAAAACGAGTGAATTTTAGTCACAAAAGAACGTCGTCCAGTTCGGGCGTGCAACTCATGAAATCGACCAGTACGTCGGTCATAAAGTCGCCTAGTATGGGTCAGTTGGATTCCGCCGCTGGTTCTGAATACAGTCGCCATATTCTTCAAGTTCACGTCCCTTTTCCTACGCCGCGTGATTCTTTGCTTCCGTTGGTTCGTAGTGCGTCTGCCAATGGCTACCATGGACAGTTTAAGCCAAAAACCAGTGATTCGGACTTTTCCGAAAGAGCTAATTCAGCCAAGTTGGCCATTCATCTTAAAGTGAATAATAGAAAGATTGCTTTGGATGATTTTGAATCTGAGAATGAGGAGTGGTGTTGATAAAAGGCAAAAGAAAATTGATTAGGCACGTTCAAAGTTTCTGTTTTCGGTGCTTTTGGTGTTTCTGTAAACAGCAAAGATAGATGGAAAAAACACTCAAAAAGTGCCTGTTTGAGACGAAAATGGTCCACTTTCACGAATTTCACCTCCGAACCTCTAAATTTCGTTCTTGATTAATGAAAACATTCTTGGCAAATGCTTTCGCAGTAGTTCCGTCTTGCAACGGTCCAAGAATTTCACCTCTAGCGCCGCAGGCTAATTTTTTGGCCACTTTTGGATCGCTAATGGATGTCCCGGTTTTTTATTTCCAAAATCTGATTACCATGGACACAATAAACCACTTCAAAAACCACTCTGGTTTTTGTTATTGCGGTTTTCGGTGATGGTTTTTGGATGTTTCTAGTGTCCAATTCTGTCTATAGAAATTCCATAAACGGTAAAAACAGAGACTTTGAATGCACCTATTGGATTTTTTTATTATTGTTATTTTTGTACTCAGGAATTATAAAACAGCATCTAAGAATTAATTATGTTCAATTCTTCTTGGTCTCGTCTTTCGTGAAGGAAAGCAATGACGCGGTTTAAATATTTGTTAAATTCTGCTCGGATTGCCTCGGCGTCTTCTTCGAGCATTGCTTCGACGACAATTATTTTATTAAACGAAGATGCTAACCAAATAAATAAATAAAAATTAAAGAATACAAAAGAAACGAAAATTAAATAAACTTTTACATAAATAGCGCGACGCGTCATTCTGGACAGTCACTTGCCTGGGCAGAGCAAACACAATGCATTGAGTGTCCTTCAAATTTGGTACGTGGACAAAATGGGCATAACTAAAAAATAAAAATTCCAAAAATTAATACTTAAAAATAAACAAAATAAACAACCGCATTACAATTTGTCTAATTCTCTAGACGTATTCCCTTGATCTGGACTGAAAACAAATATCACTCCATGGTTGTCACGAATAACGGCCGGCCAACACGGTTCAAATCTATTATTTTTTTAAATTATTATTTTATTTTGTTTCCATCTTGTTTCCATTTTACACCTGTCATCACCACTACAATCCCACAATTCTACCTCAGCAATGATATTTCTTCCACTTACATACAATGGATTGCTTTCAAATTCTAAAATTCTACATTAAAAAACAATTAAATAAGTCAAAATAACTTTAAATTTCAAGCCCAACTCACCTCACTCCTTGCGTGGGGTAATAATCCCCACTTGTTGTCTCTGTTGCATCGGACAGAAAATTTGCTAAAACAGTTTTACCAGCCTAAAAGAAATGTTAAAAAACATTAAAAGGACAGATATAAAATTAAAGAGTTACCTTAGTAGGTCCCACAACCGCTAATTTGATCTTAAACATTCTGGACTGTAATCGGATTATATGTTTTTTTGTTTACGCTTCGTTGCTGAGGTAACCAGATGAACATCTGTCATGGCGTCACAAAGCGCCAAATTTTGAATTCGAAAGTTAATTGTTAAATACTCCGTGGCGTCATAGTGATTTTAAGACTTCACCAGCAATGGTGAACGACCAAACGACCAAAAAACCAAACCAAACCGCAAATGTACCTATATCACAACTACAAACAAGGTTACATTGAATTTATTTACATGTGTATAGTTGATGAACAACATTTTCATTTTCAGTTATGGATACGCAGCATTTAGTTTAGAAAAGGAAGATAGGCCATACAAATGTTTGGAAACATTTCTCCTAGGCGTATCTTATTTCCTTTTATTTCTGTGCCCTGTAGCTTTATGTTTCTGCTGGGTTGTGAGTTGCTTCAAAATGATCAATAGACAGGGTGACCAGATTTTGGAAATAAGAAACCGGGACACCCATTAGCGATACTAAATTGCCCAAAAAATTAGCCATAATGCACCGAATGGCGGAACCGGAAACAATCTCTCAGTGCACTTCCTTCGAATACTGGAACAAGAACTGCCATATTTAGGTTGAAGTGTGAACCAGTACTCTTTGGTGGGAGCATTTTGACTCCATCTTTTCTAAAGAATCAAGAAGTCGTTGACTTTTCAGAGAAAGTTTGTGTATGTGTATAATTTTTTGGCACAAATTAAACCAATTAAACTACTCTCTTTATGAGCAATTGATCGATTTTTAAAAACCAGAACATTTTTGCATCCCGAGAAAGTTTACCGGGACACTGGGACAAAGCATCCAAAACCGGGACATCTGGTCACCCTGCCAACAACACACAATTGTATTCAATATATTTTATTTCATTTAAAGACTATAAAAGAATATGAACGTGCTATAACGTTTCGTTTTGGTCGTCTAAGAAAGATGAAACCAAGAGGACCTGGTATGCAATAATTCCTGAAAAATAATTAAAAAGTAGTAATTTTTCTTTATAAGGTCTTATTTTCATACTCCCCTGTGTTGATACTTACACCGTTGTAGATCTTCGAACATTATACTTCGACGTGCCACCCCAAGAAGTAAATTTTTGATTGAATATACCCAATCCTCACTTTACGGCCTAGATACGTTCCGAAAAAGTTGGCTGTAAAGTGAAAAGCCATACACAGGGGATTTTCCCGACTTTTTGGCCATATAACAAACATTGTGGGCCGTAAATCGAAAAAGTGCCATACTTCTCTAAGGCCGTTATAGCGAAATGCCGTATAAAGAGCGGCCGTATATCGAGGGTTTGGTGTAATCAATTTTTATTTTTTATTAAGAAAGTTATTACTTTTTCAATTTTCCAGATTTTGACTAAAGATTCAGTTACAATCGCCGTTGATGCGGTAGTTTATTACCGGACCTTCGATGCCACAATGGCAGTAATTAATGTACAAGACTACAAAAGAGCATCTCATTTACTAGCAGCATCCATTTTGCGAAACACATTAGGCACCAAAAACATGAGCGATATTTTGACCCAACGTGACAGTTTGAGCAATGCGATGCAAATACAGCTAGACGAAGCCACCGATCCTTGGGGTGTCAAAATAGAACGAGTAGAAATGTACAATTTCACCATTTTTATCTCAAGTTTCAATCAGATCTTTCAATTAATTGATAATTTCAACAGAAAAGACGTGCGATTGCCACCAAACATGCAGCGCGCCATGGCGGCAGAAGCAGAAGCGTCCAGGGAAGCAAAAGCGCAAGTGATTGCGGCTGAAGGGGAACAAAAAGCTTCTCGTGCATTGAAAGAAGCCGCAACTGTCATCATGGAGTCACCAGCAGCAATGCAGTTGCGTTACCTCCAAACGTTAAACACGATTTCTGCGGAAAAAAACTCCACGATTATTTTCCCAGTACCACTAGAATTGATGTCGCTACTAAAAAAATAGTTTTTGATTTGTGTCGATATTTTTTGTTGTTGAAAATTGTGTATAAAAATAATAAATTTAATTCGATTTATGTTGCTGCTGAACAATGTTGACAAAAGTATTTTTTATTGTTGGCGTAATAAAACGTCACCAGACACGTAAAACGTCTTTGTAACATGAAAAATGTCTCAAAAATTTTAGTCGTGAATTCCGTATTTGTTAAAAATTTATTTCAATACATTTTGCACTTGTTAAAAGCGATTATAATTTGATCGTCGCTTACTACCAATGTCAAGAATTAATTCCGAAGGTTATAGATGAGTAAAATCAACTGTTTATTGGTCTAATTTTGCTCTTTCTCTCGTTAGATTGAAATGAAGCTTTTAGCAAGGTCGTATTTGCGTGTGTCACTGCAGAACCAGCTTCGTTTTCAACACAAACAAAACAAAAAAATGGCGGTTAAAAAGCTACCAGTAAAGTCGTTGCCATTTTCTATGAAATATCGCAATGATATTGTCGGGCCCGGGCTTGACGGTCGTAGCGTTGTAATTGTACTAATTGGTGGTATTCTGGTGCCCATGTCTTTACTATTTGCTGACAGTGCAGTAAACTATTTATTCAGTCCTAAACCTGAGCCAAAAGCAAAAGCGGTAGTTAAAATCGAAACCCCAGATGAAGAAGAAGAAGATATTGCAGATTAATCAAATTTATTGTAAAAATATTTATGTCAATTTTTATTTCAATTTGTGCATTTTGAACGGACACGAATTTTAATCAAATTTGGTTAAAATATGATTAAAATCTTCAGTTACAAGCATATGGTTTTCACAACTTAATTTATGTCGCTTCTCGCTAGATGTCGCCGATTTATAAGCGCCGTTAAAATAAAGATGGCCGCGCGCTGCTGAACAACTGATTCAGTCGAGAGAAGAGTCATGGGCGTGTTATTAAATACCCCGATAAGATTTTCGTGGCTTCAAATCAAGCGGACGATCGCATCGTCTCGTAATGGGAAAAATAAACAAATCTTTACGTCGTCAGAAATTCGATCGCAATTCATCAAATACTTCGTAAACAAACACGATCACTTGTTCGTCCCATCAAGTGCCATCACGTTGCCGAATGACCCGAGCGTGACGTTTGTAAGCGCAGGAATGAATCAGTTTAAACCGATATTTCTGGACCAAATTCCGCCGGACGATCCGATGAATTCGTACCGGCGCGTAGTCAACAGCCAAAAGTGTATTCGCGCAGGAGGAAAACACAACGATTTGGACGACGTTGGGCACGATGGATCTCACCACACGTTTTTCGAGATGCTTGGGAATTGGTCTTTTTCCGACTACTTTAAAGTGCATAATTAGACAATGGATTGTTCAATTCTCGTGTTTATTTAATTTTTTTTGAAATTTATTTACAGAAAGATGCGTGTCGAATGGCTTGGGATTTATTGACGGAAATTTTTCGGCTTCCGAAAGATCGGTTGTATGTGACGTACTTCGCTGGTGATCCGAACAATGGCTTAGAACCGGATTTGGAATGCAGAGATGTTTGGTTAAATTTAGGGTATGAAAACAAACCAAAACTAAAATAAGTTCGTCATTGAAAAATCGAAGGTTTTAGCCCAAAAATTGATCTTTTTGACTAAAAAATCGACATTTTAGATCGAAAAACGACGGTTTTAGCCCAAAAATTGATCTTTTTGACCGAAAATCGACGTTTTAGACCCAAAATCGACGTTTTAGACCAAAAATCAACATTTTAGGTGCAAAAATCACCTTTGTAAAGTCCAATAAATCGTCATTGCGACGTTACATTCTTCTAAAACGTGGATTTTTGGACTAAAATGTCAATTTTTGGGCCTAAAATGCCAATTTTCCTGGCGTACCGGACTTTTTTGTCCCAAGAACCGGGAAATCAATAATGCCGAATAAAAAAAAACATTACAAACAATCCATCATTAAAAATTAATTATTTCTTTAATTTCAAGCTTACCGGCAGAGAGAGTATTACCGTTTGGCAGCAAAGATAATTTATGGGATATGGGAAAAACAGGACCGTGTGGTCCGTGCACTGAAATCCATTTCGACCACGTTGGATCTCGTCATTGCCCTCAGCTCGTGAATGCGGGCAACCCAGAAGTGGTTGAAGTATGGAATCTTGTGTTTATTCAATACAACAGGTATAAAAATCAATAATTCCAACAAAAAACAACTTTAAAACGAAAAAAAAACATCTCAGATTAAACGATGGCAGTTTACGAAAACTTCCGCACGTGCACGTTGACACTGGAATGGGTTTAGAACGACTCGCGGCCGTGCTTCAAGGTTCCCGCTCGAATTACGACACGGATTTATTCCGTTCACTGTTCTCAGCCATTCATCAACGCTCTTCGGTGCCCCCCTATCGAGGGCTCATGGGTCCCACAGATATCGGCGGCGTTGATTGCGCTTATCGCGTTGTTGCGGACCACGCGCGAATGTTTAGCGTCAGTATATCTGACGGTGTAATGCCCGACGAGTACGACGCCGGGTAATTTATTAATTTTTTCGGATATTGAGACTTTAAATTTTAATTTATTTTTGTTTATTTTTGATTTCAGACATTGTTTGAGACGAATTATTCGTCGAGCGGCGTTGGCCGCTAAAATTAAACTCGGAGCACCCGCGGGAATGTTGGCGGATTTGGTGGATCCGGTGGTAGAGAGTTTAGGCGACGCGTATCCTTCGTTAAATCGAAATATTTCTACGGTATAATTTTTTTTTTTAGGTTAGAAATGTGTATTAATGTTCGGTTTTGGTCGCAGATTAAAAGCGTTGTGATTGAAGAGGAAAATCGATTTTTAAATCAATTTTATGCGAGTGAAGATCGGTTTGAACGTGCGATTTCGAACTTGAAATCGAAAATTTTTCCAGGTTTAATATTGTTGAATTGAGATTTATTGTTTATTGATGATTTTTTTTTTATTTTTTTGTTTAAGGTGAAGAAATGTTTAAGTTGTGTTGTTTGGGGTTCCCGGAAGAATTTTTATTGAATTCGATTCGTTCGCGGGGATTAATCGCAGACATCGAGTCGTTCGATAAGATAAAAGCCGCGGTCAAAGAAAAGGCAAATTTTTATCATCATAAATTAAATTTTTCTAAAATTTTAATCAATTCTCTTAAAAATCAGGACGAATCCGCTCGTTCGACGATTTTACTGCAAAAAGAGATCGAAGAAAAGAAATATTTAAACCAAACGAGTTCCAACGTGCTCGAAAACCGCGGAATCAAAACCACCGACGACTCGCACAAATACACATTTCCCAGAACCAAAACACTAAGTAATAAACACATTTCCACCCAAACGAATCAAACAATTAATCCCTAAATTTCAGCTTCACAAGTTTTAACAATTTTCCAAAATGGACACTTCGTAGACGAACTCTCCATCCACGAATCCGGGAGCCTGATTCTAGCCGAAACGAACTTCTATTCCGAAGCTGGTGGCCAAAGTTGCGACAAAGGAATTATTTCAAACCCCGTACGATCATCCATTACTAAAATAATATTTTTTAACCTTAAAATTATTATTTTTTTAGAATTTTGTCTTCGAAGTCGAAGATGTAAAATCGTATAACGGCTACGTACAACACCACGGAAAAGTAACACGAGGAAACATTAAACCAAACAACGCCGTAACCCTGCAAATAGACGAGGTTCCCAGCAAAAAAATAAACCTAAACGCATAAACTAATATTATTCCTGTCAGCACAGCGGAGACGAAACGCCTGCTCGCGAAGCCACACGGCGACGCATCTACTCGCGGACACATTCAACGCATTCAATTCCGACTCGAAACCATCATCATTTAGATCCAAACCGGATCACATGTCGTTAAACGTCACATCGAATAAGAAATTGTCGAAAAAACAAATACTAAGTGTGCAAGATTTGGTCAACAAAGCGATCGAAGAAAACACGCGCGTCGAGACGAAATTTATCAGCAAAACCGACGCGGCGAACATTTCGAATCTCCTGACCATTGCGGACACAAATTACCCCGATCCTATGCGTGTAATTGCGATTCAAAGTCCGTCGCTTCTTTCGGTCGAGGCCTGCTGCGGCACGTAATGCGCAAAAATTATTTTAAAAATCAAAAAATATATTTTTATATTTTATTTTTGATTAATTAGTCACGTTGGGAATTTGGGCGAAATCGGAACAATCGTTATAGTCGGTCAGAAAACAGTGTCGCAAATGTCGCGGAAAGTGAGCGCAGTTTGCGGCGATTTGTCACCAGAGGTCCGCGAACGGGGCGAAAGATTACTGACTCAACTGATGAATTTAAGAAACGAAATTAAATCGTGTCCGGGGTCCAGTGACGATCAAACTGTCGTAAGTTATCGATGTTACATCAAATTTATTTGTTATTTTTCATATTTTTGTTTTAGACCGACACGGTTAACCGAGTGCAGAAAGGAATTCGCGACATACGAACTGTAAATAAACAAAAATCGAATTTATAAAATCAATTTTTATTACTTTTACTCGATTTTGTTCGACAGGAAATCAGGGACAATTTCATCCCGTATTCCACGCGCTTAAAACTCGAAGTCGACACGGAAAAACTCAAAGAAAAAATCGTTTTTCTTTTACAAAAACGCGAGAATGATCAAACGAGTGAAGTACGAGATGAAAATCACATTATTGCAACTTCAAAAAATGGCAACAATGTTGATTATTTGTTTTTTTTCAACAGGAAATGCCTCGTGCCACGTGACAAGTTGTGTTAGTTACAGTAGAATGTAACGTTCTTGTTCAAAATTGCCGACGAGAAAAGTATTGCGTCATTGATGGATTATGTTCGATGAGTTTGGGATTTGAATTTCTGAATTTGGCATTCAGAGTCGCATTTCAACTAGTTAACGTTTGGTTCTCTTCGTTTAACACTATTAATTACGTGTACTGGTCACCGTGTGCCGACTCGCCCTCGATCATTCACATTTAGGTTCGTTTTTCGTATTTGTTTTGTTTTATACGATTTTTGTTTTTCATTCTTTTTTGTGATTAGAATGATACATTTCCTCATGCTGCAATGCATTTCTCGTCGCATGACGTTTCGAAGTGTCGGTTTCGCTTTTTGGCAGCGTCAGAAACGGTTTCAACATTCACGCAAGAACCCTTTGCGTGCTCGAGCACCCGAATCCTCAGATAAAACGGGTCAGAACTTTTGGATGATACTTGCAGTTATAATGGCTATTCCCATCATGATTATAACCAAGGAGACAATAAATAACTTAAGCATGGCGATACCCGTATCTGACCCGGATGCGGTGTTTAAAATTGAAGAAAACGACGACGAACCTCCCTCCAAGAAAGGTGATAGGAAATCTCAAGCCGGTGGTGATAAACCCGCGAAAACTGACGAAAAAGCTGCGAAACCTGGTGATAAACCACCGAAAACTGACGAAAAAGCTGCGAAACCTGGTGATAAACCCGCGAAACCTGACGAAAAAGCTGCGAAACCTGGTGATAAACCCGCGAAACCTGGTGACAAACCGGGGAAAACTGATACAAAACTTGAGAAACCGGAAAAAACGGATAAAAAAGCCGAGAAAAAATAAAATTCAGTGAATCGTAATCGTTTTTTGTGCTCAAAGTGAAATTAAAAGTGAAGAAAATGACCGCAAATATTTATGTATCAAAGTCGATTTTTATTAATTACACGATTAAACATTATTTTACAATTTCGAAACAATTTGAACATTTCTTTCCTTCGCGGGCCCGATTTCCTTCGGCCTTTTCGGCGCCGTGATAACGAGACGCCCGTCGGCGCACATTTCGCACGTCACCTCTTCAACTTTACTTTCCGGCGGCAACACGTATCGCCTGGTAAACTCCCTCGATACGAAGCTATCGCCGTCCTTCGCCTCGTGTTTCCCGCGAATAACGACGGTGTTGTCAACAGTCTTGACTGTAAGTTCGTCGGGTGTGAAGGGCCCAACTTGCACGCTCGCTCGGAATTGTTCATCATCGTTGGTTATCTCGGACATCCCGCTATCCCGACGCGTAAAACCGCGACAGGGAGGCCAAGAATGCAAATACGAGCCGCGGGACGTCGGTATTGGCTGGAAATCTTCACCAAACCCGAAATGATGACCGTAAATACGAGGCGGCGTAAACGGCTGGTACATCAGCAATGGCAGCAAACTCATGGTGCTCTCGTAAACGAGTGTCAGTTATGACTGTGCAGCGTGCCAACTCGTATAGACTTATATAGCAGAAGCTAAAATCATCGAATCTTCTAGAAATTTACAGATTTCTCTCGTCCGCTGCGCATTTAGGCATTTATTCGATAAATCTAGAACGTGAACATTAGGAAATCGAATAATTTACTCCATGGTGCTCGTTTGTTATCGAATATTCGAGAATACGCGAGATCAAAGATGGCGCTTTATATATACCCGTCCTGATTGGCTGCGGCATTACATCAGCCAAATTTCACTCGGAGTTAAATGACAGTGCTGAAATCCCGACAGACATAATGCCTCGTTTCGGAATGTCCTCGTTTTTTAATCCGTTCGGCATGCACGATCTTTTCGAGCAGCAGTTGCGGCATCTTGACGACGTTTTTGCCCAATTCGGTTTCGATGAAGGTCAGCCGAGACAGCAAGAGCAGCAGCAGCCATCGTGCTTACACGATTACTATATTAGGCCGCGGTTTGATGCGGAAAGATTCAAAGCTCTTTCGGAATGGGGCGGCGTGGAGCCGAGTACTAGCACGAGGACGGATCCCGACAAGATGCAAGTTAGGGTGGACGTGAGCCAGTTTAAACCCGAAGAAATAACGGTGAAAACGCTCGATGACATGGTCGTGATCGAAGGCAAGCACGAAAGAATTGGCGAGAATGAATTTATATCGCGACACTTCTCGCGAAGATACGTATTACCGCCGAACATCCAGCCCGAGAAAATAACATCAACATTGGCGCACGACGGCATCCTAACCATCGAAGCGCCGGCTAACGAGAGGATTGTACCCATAGTGCGGAAAGAAGCTGAAAATATTGAAAAACTAATGGAAAACGTTTAAAATTATCCTTTCCAAGTTTATTCAATCCTTTGTAAATAATCGCTTAATAAATACGTTATAAAATAGTAAAAACAACCACATTTTCTTTAAAACAGCTGTTAATAGGCCTATTGCTAATTCAACTCAACACCAACAGAGTATTAAACACGAGGATTCCTCCTTGCTCTAGCCCGCAAATCGCCATCCTTTGACGTATAACTTCCTGCTCATATAGGCCATCGAGCGATAGATACGTGTCGGTAGGATAAACGCGATCGAGTGATGAAAATAAACAAACAAATAAACATCAACACAATCAGTTGAGCCGTTCAATTGAACACACAACACCAGCACGACCTTGCAATCGGTGTCGAGTCAATTGCACTAAGCGAGGAGAAAAACATCAGTAAGTATAAAACCAACACAAATCAGCACATAAACCAAACATTTACTCATCTAAACCAACATTTCACCACCAAAACACCCAAATTTAACTAACCATATGCCAACTTGCCATGAGTACACAAACTTGGCATGACATTTGCCAAACATTGCAGTTGTCAGTGCTAAATGTTGGAACGAAGCCGTCTAGCAAAAATGGCAAAATGTTTACGTAATTGTTTATTATTGGCAGGGCTGAACCATGGCCGACGACGCGGATTTCGATCCTTGCGAATGCATTTTCAGCCACGAAGCTGGAATACGACGACTAATTTCGCTGGTATTGGTTGAATTAGTTGAAAATGATTTCATTTAATAAAGATTAAAAAAAAAATAATTTCAGTTGAGGAACTCGCAGTCGTATTGCACGGACAATGAGTGTCTCCAAGAGAGTGAGATTTTTTTGAAAAATTGCAAAAATCTCGTTAATGACGTAATTTTTCTAATTTAAGTGCCCGGACTTAACGCGCCGCAATCCGATATGTCCGGATTTGTTTTTATGATGATGATCTGGGTGTTAGTGGCGACTTTATTGTTTTTGATGCGCCCGTCGTCTCTCCGTAAGCGCCGGGATGGCAAACCGAGCAATCAAGGACCTGGCAATTCAGGTCCGCCGCCAGCTGCGCCGATACATTGAAAAATGCATTTATTAATTTCACCTCGATTTTCTTTATGGGAACAACCTTATAAACTTGAAGCACATTAAAGACTCGAGTGTTATAAATATTATTATTATTATTATAGAATTTATTTTAAAAAGAAAAGACTTGTGTTTTTATTTCAGTAATGGAGACTTTTTACAGCGAAATGGTGAGAAATGGAAAAAGAGATTTTTTGATTGACAGAATTGAGAAATTAAAAAAGGAAATGTGTAATGGTTGATTTGAATTAAAATTGCAAATTTATTCGAGCGACCGTCTCCTTATTTTCGTCAGTAGAACTTTCATTTTGTCGAAGTTTCCGGTCGTGTCGGGAAGGTTTTCGAAATTCATGTGTTCCGTGATGGTCGCGGAGAATTTGCTCGCGTCGGGGAGATTTACATACGGGCTGGAGGTCTCGGGGATGGGGGTTCCGAGCGAGACGCATTTGCTTCGCGTCACTTGCGGGGTGGTTATTAAGGTGCACGTGCTGCTCGTGGACTGCGAGTTGCACGAATCGGCTGAATCCAACTGCTCCATGAGTTGGTTTTTTTGTTTTTCCAGCTCCTCCAGTGAGGGGGATGGCGGGCGTGGACACTCGGGTGTGTTTTCGGCGGCTAGGTTGTGCGTGTCGGTGGACACGGGGACGGGTGATGCTGGGAAAGTGTCTTCTTCGAGCGGGTGTTTGGGATCGTCGTTGTTTGTTAGGAAATTCGTTTCTTCGAGGTCTGGAAAAGAGGGAAAATGAAGGTTTTGTCGTTTGTTTTCTGTTTTATCGTTGTGTTTTTGTACCCGCGTCGTCGATTTCCATGTCGACTTCTATTCTTGGTTTTTTGTTCTTTTCTGTTGGTTCCGCCGGTTCGATTTTTCGTTTGTACCGAGTCGCTTGTGGGGGTTTCATGCGCCGAATGAACGACGATTTTAAATGGTGTTCTTGCATCGGTGGGAAACCAAGCGCTTCGGATTCCTAATTTATTTTTTTATTTTTTTATTATTTTGATTTAATTTTAATTTTAAAGTCTCTTTACGTCGATTATTCCCGATTGCGGGTACGTGTTGAATCCTGGATATTCTACCAAACGATCTGGATCAAACTGGACTAAAAATCAACAGAAATAATTACTTAATTAAATGTTTGTAATAGGGTTACAAAAAACTGACGGTTTTAGCCCAAAAAACGATATTTTTTGTCCAAAAATCGACTTTTTATAGGTAAATTTTCATGATTGCAATGTCACTTTGGTCTGAAATGTCAATTTTGCTCTAAAAACATCGATATTTGGTCGAAAAATTTCGATTTTTGGTTTAATACCTCTGATAGACCCATCAGCAACTTCACCTTCCTCGACTTCATCAGCCGCAGCAACCGCTGCAATAAAACAACAAATAATTTTTTAAAAAAATAAAAAACAAAATACACAACTTTTTAATTATTAAAAACCTTTGCCATGCGCATCGAACATCGTTATTCCTGAACTTTCCACTTTGGCTTCGCACAACCAGCCGGGAGGATAACCCAACACCCTCATTCTATAGATATGTAAAGGCAGTTGATTTTCACCCAAATTTAACGCTCTTTGAAGGTCCTGACTGCAAAATAATTTTTTTTTAAAATTAATTTATCAGTGAAATTCACTTTTTCAAATCCGTACCTCATTAAACCAGGTCTGAATTTGGCAGTTTGCGATTCCAAGTCCACGTGGTAACGGCTAAAACGAACGATTTTTTGTTCAGTAATTTGTATTTTTATTTTTTAAAATTATTTCGTACCTTTGTTTACCACCAAATTTGTTATAGAAACCTTTCCTATTGATCATAATTTGTTGTCGGTCGATTGGTTTGGAACATTCGTGTAAAAGATGGTCGCCACAACAGTTGAAACACGAATTACGTGGCTTACTGCAATACCAATCAAACTTAATTTCAATTTATACGATGTTACTGTTAATTATTACTCATCCGGGACTTTTTCCTGCGCGATCACTTCGTCCGTCATTACGTCCGTGATCTCTTTGTCGTATCTAACGCAATTAAATCGGAAAAAACGACGTAAACAAACGAACAAATTGAAATATTTGAAATAAAAAAATAGAAAACACACATTGGATATTTTCTCGATTTATGCTTCGAACTACTCGCTTTGTTGTCAATAAAAAACGTGACAGAAGGCGATCGTTTCCGATGTATTAATTCCGTGACTTCCTCGTCATCGTCAGATTCATGCGTCAATAAATTCTTCACAATTTTTTCTATTTGCGTTCTGTATTTCAACGAGTACGCTTCGCTGGTGAAATGAATCGTGACAACGGGATTGTCTTCGGGACCTATTACCAATCTGTTAATCAAATAAATCAATAAATTAATTTAATTTTTAAAAAATAAATAAATTCCGAGCATATTTACATGTTTTTGCTGCTTGACAAATTACTAAATTTTTGTTTCAGCAATTTATGTAATTACAATTAGGGAATAATTTCCTATGTGTATTTTTTACTGGGAAAAGTGTGGAAAAAGGATATTTTCTGCTTTGGCTTCTTTTAATTTCTGCATCAATTTCGAGTTATCGTCACCCAACAAATTGAGTCCGTGATCCGACGTTTCGACATCAATTATTTGTACATCTGACTCGGGCGAGCTGTCACTGCCTGTTTCGTCAAGCACCACGAGTTCACTGCTAGTATTTACCGACATAGTGACAGTCCTTATTATCCTCGAATCGAAAAATATGGAATTTATTGCACTATAAATTCGCAACGGGCGCGGCCATTTTGGAAACAAACCAATCGGTCGCGTATCAGTTAAACCCGGGCTGCCCGAGTTATAAATATTTTTTCACATATCTCGAAGATCTCGCAGATCAGTAAACACAAGAAATCTCTCTTTTAATTTACATTTTTTTGTCTAATTATTAATTTCTAAAAATCAAAACCAGAAATTCTTTACTGCGAATTATCACATTTGATGACGTCATTACAAATCGAGATCCAAACCGAGATCCAAGCCGGATCAACCCAAGACCGGAACTGATTGGCGAAAATCGTGGAAGCATAGAAGATAAACAATGCAGGGTGCATGTTGTAGTATGGCACAGATTATCCTGCAATTGCTGGTTGTAAAATTAAAAAAGAAGGATCTAAGATACGTGGTACTGGGATCATCCGAAGTGAGTTGAATTTGCAGCCCAAATTCCACCAGAAAATTAATTCCTCTCATTTGTTTAGGGGTTCCATCAAAGGACACCTCTGTTCTTGGGCGCCGACTTGCTGGAAGGAAGTGGAATAGCCGCATCCAATCACTGTCGAATTCACGCCCGATATGCCCGCAAAGGACTCGCCACGAAGCTAATATTCCCAGCCGAAGTGGCATTCAGTGGGGTCACGAACATCCACAGCGGTGCGTGGTTCTACAACGTCCAAGGACTATTCCAAGTCGCGTTCGAATACCACGAAAGTTCGGTGCAAGTCGACATCGTAACCAAACTAGTGGTAAACAAAAACGACACGTTTACAGTAGGCAGAGTAGGGTCCCTATGGGTCCCGCCACAACCAGGGTGACCAGATGTACCAGTTCTGGATGATTTGTCCCAGCCCAAGAAGGCTGGGCATTACATAGCAGTGATCGGCACTGCCCACACGGTCCCTTGGCCATGTGGTCAGCAGTTCATCTGGGTTGGGTCACTGTACTTCTGCGGTGTCCGGCTCCCACTCACAAGTACCGGTTCACGCTTCAACTGAAATACGTCGGCAATTCTGGTTCCGGCATTCAAAGGAAGTGCGTGGAGCAGGGTTGTCCAACCTTTTCGATGTTCAGGGCCACATTTTAGTAGTAGAAAGTATTTGGGACCGCAGTTCGTGGAGTCTTATGGGTAAAAGTCAGCACCCTTACAAATGGTGTACAATACGTATATTTATCGGGGAAAAACAACACTTGAACTACAGAGCATTTGAAATTTATTGCGTCTTCATTTGCTTGTGGGCCACATTGGTACTTGCTGCGGGCAGGAGCGTAGGTACCATACCGCAGGCCCATGCGTTGCATGGGGGCCCTTTAGTTTTGGGGGCCCTTCAATTTCCAAAAATTTTCGAAAATTATTTTGGAGCAATTTTTGTGTGGTAATTTTGGGGCCACAAAGGCGTATTTATGGTCTGGGGCCCTTCTCGCAGCCTTTTTTGGGATCCCAAAGGCGTATTTACAGTCTGGGGCCC
>JAQIXU010001021.1:0-21661 GCA_034701245.1 Strigamia transsilvanica | reverse complement strand
GCTTCTTCCAAGTTGATTATCTTTCTTTTCTCAGCAACTCTAATTAAATTTTCAAATACAATTAAAATTTTTAATTCAATCTTTTCCGTGTGAATTTAATCTAACCCTTTAACGGACACAATTCCCTTCGCGCCGGCAGTCAGTGCACTTTGCCAGTCGTCTTCGCTTCCTTTGATTTTGTACTGTTTTAAATGTTCCACGTTAAATCGACTCGGTTTCTTCGCAATCGTATCGTCTTCGTCCACCTATTTTTATTGGAAATAAAATAATTATTTTATTTTTTTTAATTATTTTAAATTTTTTCAAAACTTACTTTAGTTTCTTCCAATTTCTCTTCGAATTCGTCCAACACCGTTTTGCCTATTTCGACTTCTTTGATGGAATTCAAGTGCTTGGTCATTTTCTTGATGACGCGACTGAACAGAGCGAGAATCTGGTTCGCCATTAAATCCAAATCCGTAGACAACTCGTCGACCGTCTTGCGCTGGAGTCCGATTCCGAGTAAAATTGCCTAGAAAAATTTAAACGACGAGTTAAATTGAGCGTAAATAAAATCGCCGTCGATAAATCCTTACACTTTGCACCACACTCAAATGCATATCTCCCATTTTGAGTTGAAAAAACAGTTCGGCCAAATCGGGAACCAAATCAGTAATTAAATGATAATCGGCCAAGTTTCTCGTATATAATTCCAATCGACCCACATTGCGCAGACCCAAACCGCGCGCGTCTAATTCGTTAGCGGTCAGCGTAACCGGCTGTTCGACGCAGTTTCTGTTTTGCAAAACTTCCAGCGCCGTAGCCGTCGTTAAAGCGCGTAACGTGGATCCCAAATGTTTTACAAATCGGTCCCGAAAATCTAAAATATAAATATTAAAAAGAAAATAATAATTCGTGAATTGAATTGATTCGTTTTAAATATAAATTACCTTTCCAATATTCCGTGAGCCAATCCGTTGTCGTTTCCTCGTCCTTGTGAAGTTTTTTGATCATTATACACGAATGTTCTCCCGTTAATTCGTTCTAGAATAATTAAAACCAAGTTGAAATATGTTTTACACATATCTGGTTGCAATTTACCTGAGTTTGTCTGATGTAAACAGGCACGTAACCAGATTTTTTCCAGAACCTGAACAGACCGGCCGTCACGCCGTACGCGACACCGAGATAATCCAACTTTTCCGGCTGTCGTTCGGATAATTTTACGAGCAGAGGTGGCAATTTTTTACGTGGAACGAGCGCTTCCGTTAATAATGCATCGTCCTGTTATTGAAAAATTAATAAAACGGATAAAGTATTGACTCGAATTGGATTTACTTGTTCAATGGTGTCGATTTCTTCCGGTTCTTTGACATCGTCATCCAAGCAAATCATTTTTCCTTCGTAATAATCCGCAAGTATTTGCAACGCTCTGGATCCATATCCCATCTAAATGAAATATACATTTTTTTTATTTTTTTAAACTAAATTATTTTTGTTAATTCACTTTTTGGTATTCTGGATTGGTCGAAATTCGCACGACTCTGCCTCCAGATAAACTCGCAAAGTCTTCGCCCGGAAACTAAAAATTAAAATTTTTGACGTCAAAATTTCTGTATTTTCTTATTTTCTTACTTGTTGCGATATCGTCCACGGAATTAAATCCCCCGCTGCTCGTTTACCTCTCGATAAACTGCTCATAACGGTCGATTTCGCAATTCCACCTTCCAAACACAATTGTACTACGCATAAGATTTCGGGCAAAGAAGTCTGAGAAGCATTAACTGGACCCAACAGAACAAAAATTAAATGACCAGGTGCGTCGGATAATAGTTGAAGATCATTTGGAGAATTCTAGAGGAAAAAAAAAAGAAAAAACAATAAATTATAATGTATAAAGACCAGAATTAAAAAGAAAAATCACCTTGTAATGAGATGCGACGTATAAACCCATTATACGATGAAGAAACATTTCCGACGCTTTACAATACGAGAAAAGCGTATCACGATTAACCATATATCTATTATTGAATTAAGAACTAAAATGCCAATTTTTAGGCTAAAACCGTCGATATTTTGTCGCAATCACAAACAATATTCGACCGTACTATAAAAGGATACAGATCACAATCTTCAGGAAGTGGGCAGCCATACGTCATCAATGGAGCCGAAATAGTCGCATCTAAGCATAATAAATCCGTAAGCCATTTCTCGACGTCATCTCCCGGCAGATAACGAATCGACTCATCGAGTTGAATCTCGTGCAGCAACCGACCCGCAGAAGCATTCACATTTGTCGCTGATTTGGATTTAGTTGCAACATTGGTGTTGCTCGAAATCGACACTTGTTGTCGCAGCTGCTCAATAAGTTTCAGTGACAACGAACGACCGGTTCCTTCGTATCTATCAAATAAATAAATAAATAAATAAATATTTTTCTCAAATTTGCTCGTTTTTCTTTCTCACCCATTAATCGTCGAAGCCATGAAGACCAAATACGGCCCGAGTAGATTTTTCACGAGCGGCAATGGAATGGCGGCAGCTTCGTCGATGACCACCAATTCCGCCTGGCCCAGTTTGTGAGCGTCGGACGGGTGGATGTATTGGACCGTTTGACGATGATCACGGAACACGTTTATTCGTATGACCGCCTTCTTAAACTCGGGGTTTGTCGATTCGATCAATTCGAAATCCGCACTTTGCGTGTAGTCGAGCGCCGACAACCCTTTGATTATAAACTCGAAGAGCGTCGTTAAATTCTCGGGCGACGGAGAACTCACAAATATGTTGGAGTAACTGAAAGCGACGGCGGCCGAGATGGCCAGGCCGAGGGCGGCGGACTTTCCGCGTCCTCTTGCGGCCGTAAGCGTGACGGTGGAACGGAGCGATTTATCAGTGATCGCGTCAACAAACTTGAGAAGCGCTTTTGCCTATGTAAACAAATATTGATCAAAAATTGATTCGCTTTTCGAGTATTTGTTTGTTACTTGATCTAAAGTTTTGCAACATTTGACTAATTTCCAGACTAGTTTTGTGTCTTTAAGTGATTCAGTTAGTTCTTCCAATTCGGCATCATTTTGCGACTTTTTCTGCAAGAAATTCAGTTTTTTTTTAAAAATTCGGTTTGATTTGATGCAACGTTTTTAATTTACCTTCATTTTTTTTGAAACGGGTTCGATCGAAAGACAATGCGAAGAAAACGGTAAAACTACCAATTTATCATCCAACATTAAACACTTCTTACAGGAAACCAAGGACAGAAGAAACCTAAAATAAATTTAATAAATTAATATGGACGATGTGTATTAATTTTATTTTCAATTAACCTTTCGTTAAAGCGGCCAATAATTTCTTCGTGAGTTTCTGTTCTGTATCTCGAATGAACATCCTAAACAAAAATTTAATATTTAATTTTTTGTTTACATTTTTGGATTTCAATAAATTCTGACCATTGCCATTGTGCAAAACTGTTTTTTCGATTTAATATCCCTTAATAGAATGACAATTAAGCCTCCACCTTCGACAGTTTCTATAGTTCTGGCTAACAAATTCGGAGTAATTGCTTCAAAATCCTAGCAAAAATAAATAAAATCAAAGATTACAATTGTGACCACGTGTGTTTTGACATTCAGTACCTGTAATACACACATTCCAAAGGTATTTCCCAATATTTTATGCGTATCTTTGTAATAACGACACGTGATGTCCGTCGCAGCAATAAAATCTTCAAAAGTGTTTTTCTCGTTTGGATCTTTTTGTCCGCTTTTAATTTGCGTCTTGATTTGCTTCATTCGTTTCTTCTTGTGACTGCTAAATTCCATTTCCTTTTTGTAACACCACAGGACACTCGACTTTGCTTTCACGGTGGCTTGAGTCATCAAATGATGCAGAATTGCAACCTAAAAAGAACGAAATTTTAAATACGAATAACAACAAAAATCACTAAAAAGAGTAAAAATACCTGATTTCTCGCTTTCTCCCCCGTTATTATAAACATCGTTCGATGACCAAGTGCAACCCCATTTTCAATTAACGTAGGAATACGATTATCAAGTTTCATACGCGACATTTTCAATTAGTAATCGGTACAACAACTACACGTGGGTTATGAGCGCGACCATTTTGTTTTATTCGCGTTTTATTCTGACGGAAGATGGCAGCACCAAAGAAACGGAAGCGTAAATTTATTTTATTTATTTATTTTACTGGCAGTGAGAAAAGAATTTAATACAAGACAAAAGATTAAAAGTCGTATCCATCAGATTGAAGGGACACTCCTTGACCAGCTCTTTGGCTTCGGCGGATCCAGCAATCCAAACCAAATGTAACAAATCTGCATGAAACTGAATCATAATCTCGTTAATTTGATAATTCTAGAATATTTCTAAGTTGCGTAGTGTTTTTACTTCTTGATCCGGATGTGGGAGCTCGGAAAATTCCTGACTTTGTTCCATACTTTGTAAAATATACGTATCTTGTAAATTACACAAAACTAAATATTGAGACCCCTGCAATGTTTACTCGAGTGTTATCATTTAATTCAATTTTAATTAATTTGCATTTCTTAACCTTTATTTTCGGAGTGATTTGCTCTCTTAACTTAAAAACGATTTTTCGGCTGCTCACTGAAATGTTCCACCGACTGCTACTGAATTCATACCCGGTGCAACAAAGCGCAATGTTTTTGTAAACAATCGACTCCAAATTCCAATCCTAAACAAAATGGCGAAAGTTATTTAATTACTTTGTGTGAAAATACAAATTTTTACTTTAGTTCGAACGGGAGGCTCGATGTATCGATTCGAATCATGTTCGGGAAAGAAATTAATTCCTAACGACCTCATTTCCTAAGAAAAATTGACAAGAAAAAATTATTTTTTAATAATTTTTAAATATTATCATTTTTTTTAACTCTTAGCAAGATTTTTGGCGGCATAAATTTGTTGTATAAATCCTCTAAACATGGTTGATCGTTGCAGACAGACTGCATGAGTGCGCACGTGTCGTCCTGTTGCGGTGAAATAAATTGAGTTGACTTTATTTGAGCGAATCGTTTTGTTTATCGCGTACCACGATGTGTATTTCGACCGAAACCAGTGCCGTTTGGATCGTCAACTTGACGCTATTGATGTCCATGGGTTGTAACATCCACGACTGGTACGGCAGTGCGAGAAATTTATGCTGCAGGACGGCAATCGGTGCAAAAACCGACAACCGACATGAAATTATCGACTGCTCTTCGTCGTACTTCACTTCGTAAATATCCGTCGTCGTCCAGCATTTGTGTCGGTCGTCCCAGCGCGCCAATGTCGGCGCCCTTTGACCGTCCAACCAAACGATTTTTTCCGTATCCAACCTCAAAAATAAAAACTTTTCTCAAAATCAATTTCAAATCAAAAGTAATTACAGAAAGGGTTTCCCTTGTAAAAATGGAAACCCTTGTTAAAATTTTTCAAAATTTTGAGATATTTTGACAAATTTTCACAAATTTTCACAAATTTTCACAAATTTTCACAAATTTTCACAAATTTTCACAAATTTTCACCAATTTTCACAAATTTTCACCAATTTTCACCAATTTTCACAAATTTTGCCACAATTTTCACAAATTTTGCCACAATTTTCACAAATTTTGCCACAAATTTCGCCACAATTTGACAAAAATTTGGCCAATATTTCCCTGCCGTGACCCCCAAGGTCGCCTTTGACATTAATTTCGTACTTGATTTCGACCGCCAACAATTTATCCAACTCGGCTTTTTGCTTCGACGCTTCTATCTCCGCCTCTGGATCCTCCTCCGCAAACGTGATGGACCCACGAGGGGGCGCGTAATTAAACTCGTACGCGAATTCCTTCAGAACGTCCGGAATGTCTTCGAACAGCCGCCATCTTTCAATTTTAATCGGTTGCGGCGGAATGGCGAGCACGTTCACGTACCAAATTCCTCCCAAAACGATCATCTCTCGAAGATTTATCTCGCCAGGCATCAATTCGTCGTCGTCCTCACCTTCCAACGATGAAAAATATTTTTTTAATTAATTATTTCCTCGCTTGGAAATTGCGCAGAACGCAGGACGCACATGCATTGCATTCCAACGACAGACACATTTCGCAAGTATCGGCAATCTCGAGTGCAACTAAAGGACAAGGAGCCGCTTCTCTATCCGGGTAGATAATCTCTTGCGATGGCTGCTCGGATTCGAGTAAATCATCGTCTCCTAGGACTAGTTGCTCGACTTGAGCCGTCGGCTCGTTTACTTCTTCGGCCACTAAAGGCTGCTGACTGGGATTCTCAAAAACCTCTGAAAATTACAATTTAATGCGTCATTTGTTCGTGTTGTTTGATTTTACCCGTAAATTGGCAGAAAGGTTGAGTTTTGGTTATGTACGAGTGGCAATTGTGCGAGAAGTTGTCGAAATAGACACGGAGAAATTGAATGACGCATTCCAGGCCGATCATTGGTCGTGGTAACTCGAAATTAATACCGGCTAAGTTGAATTCAAATGACCTGTACCTGAAAAATAGAAAAATAAAACATTTGTTTGGGAAAATCAAATTTCTGTGAATTTTTACTTTGGATTTTTAGACACATTCCACCAAAGACACAAAGCCGTGTTTTGTTGGATGTTTTGGTACTGTAAATTACCGGTTTTTATGTCTAAAATGTTGCTAGCGGACTGAAAATATTCACAATATTCACAATTAGTTTGCTACGCTGATTCAAATGAGGAAAAATACTTTTAAAACTTTCAAAACAGACAAACGTAAAGCGTTTTCTATCAGACGCTCGATCGTGTTAATTTGCTAGAAGAACAAAATGTCGAATAAAACGGCGTTTAGTTGAACATTTAAAATATTTATACATTGCACCAGATGTGTTTTATATCCATTGATAACTCGGAGAATAAATATTCCGTGTAGTAAATATCACGAATTAACTGGAATACAATTAGAATTAAATTAAATAAATCACAAAATAGTAAACATGTACGTCTAAAGCAATTCCAATCTGTTGATCCACAGCTTTGAGCGATCTCATACGTCGATCCCACAATGAAATAAATGTGTAAATTTCTTTCGTGTTAAGGCAATTCGGTCGTTTTGGTTCGTATAAATATCGGTTCCACTGAATGAATAAATTAATTAATTAATTATCGTAAATATTCGATCGTAAGTTGTTGGTTTACCCATAATTCATCTCTGAATTTGTTTTTAAGCTTTTTAACCTGGATCGTTGCATTATCCCAAATTGCTGTCGTTTCTTTGGTTTGTTTTAATCTGGCTGGAGTATTCTAGTGATAAACAAAGTAAGGCGGCCGTTTTTCGGGGTTTAATTTGATTGTAATTTACATTGATGAAACGTTTGTATCTTTCTATTGCTAGTTCTCGCTCACGTTCCAATTTTAATCTTTCTTCTTCGCTTTCTCTTTGTATTTGCTCATCTGGAATTTATGGGTAAAAAAAAAAAATTAGATGAGAAAAATAAAAGGTAATTTCTTAGAATTTCTACCTTCATCCGCCATTTTTTTGGTTGAGTTTTTTTTCTCCTAAAATTAAAAATTCAAGGTGAATTTGATTAAAATTTATTATAGTATTAAATTTTTTTTTGGTGCGATTTTTTTTTGTTTAAATTACTTACAGACATTTTTCCCGAAAACTAAAAACTACGTCAAATCAAATATTTTATGCTAAAAACTAATTGTAGATGGTTGTTATTAATTTACCTCTCAAGTTTAAGCATCCATGTTGTTTACACCATCTAGAGTATTGACGTTGCCTAGCAACGACATGCGCTCTATCGGCAACAATTTTCACATTACAATAAAATTAACTTACCCTGTACAGACTTCTAAAAACATTTTTAAAAAAAATGTATTTCCTTTTATACGACTTTTTGTCATACTGTTTTAAAAATTGCGCTTTTTAAATCAAATCCTGGCAAAATTATTTGTGCACAAACAAAATGGCCGCGTCGAAGTTTTGATGCACTCAAATAAAATGCTCTTGGGTCATGTCTGCCGGGACGAGATCTAGAGTTAAGAATTTATACAAAACGGTATTTCATTTGTTTTGTATAAAAAATACATTTGTATTAAATTTGTAAATTTGTTACAGTTACTGCACTATGGTAAGGAGTATCCGAAGGGGTACGAATACTTCAAGAGCCGTGTCAAGCCTGCATTTATGAAAAACAAGGACCTCACTGATCCCGAACAGATTGAACAAAAAATACGACATGGAGAGTTCGTTATCAAGGAATTAGAAGCACTATACATGCTTAAAAAATACCGTACTTTGAAGAGAAGATATTACGATAAATAAATCAAATAAATGAACGTGTAAAATGCGAAATAAATCGTAACAATTATTTACTATTTAATGATTTGATTACAAACTGCCCAAGCACAAGTATTACATGCAACTCATCGTTTTACGTCAAAAATTCTTTAAAAGGAGCATTCGGGGTTCCTTCAGCCGCTTCTTCTTCGGCCGACGATGACTCGACGGGAATCGGTGTGCGCAATTCCTCAATTTGAAGATACACCTGAGGTGTAGCGACGGTAATTCTTTGAAATTCCCTGACAAATGTTAAAATAAAAGCATCGAACGTAATGGCTAAGATCCACTCGGCAGCTGTGGCAACGACGTGCAGTGCAAAACCCTAAACACAAATCATTTAATAGTTAATAACCATTTCTTCAGTGGCATTCCTTACCCCATCTTTAGGATACCATTTTGTTTTGTCGTCGCCGTGAAATTGCGATAATGATAACGGACTTGCAATACAAGCTAAAAAACACGTATATTCACCAACAAAACAATCGTAAATTTAATCTACTGACTGGTTAGAAAAGCTGTGCTACTAATTGTTGCCATCACAACACGAACGTGCGCCATTCGACGGGTGTTTATGACCGGTGTCACCATATATGATAAAACAGCATTCGCCCATAAATATAGGGTTCCCGGACCAAAACATAAGAAAGCACCGATAATATGAACGGCAAATAGACTGGTTTCCTTAAAAAATAAGAAATTATGGTTAAAATTTGAGTTTTGAATTATTTTTTTAAAAAATTGTTACCTGGAAGTTTGCGACAATGGTAACTCCGAGCGGCGCGATCCATCCCAACACAAGCGCTGTTTTATTGAGACGTGGGATGTTGTCGCCCGACAAATGGTAGCGATAGTATGTGTGGACTTGTTTATACCTCACGTAAGCGCACACAGCAACTAAAACAATCGGAACGTGAGTGTTTGTGCGTTGATTATGATGTCGCACTTACAGAGAACTGCACAAATGTTGAGTAGCTGTCCAAAAATGCAACTCTCGGGGATGTGGGTGCCCGTGTCACTGAAATTGCCAATTTAGTTTAGTTTTTTGAGTTTTTTCGCACTTTTTTTTACCTGATGTAAGGGAAATCTGCTTCCACGTGACCTAATACGACCGAAATTATGTACCTATAGAGATTGTAATTTAAAAAAAGTTTTTGTTAGAGTTTTTAGTTTCGATTTCAAGTGATTTTTACTCACGAGATTAAAAATGTGGCAGGTAATAGGATGAATAAAGCTAAAGGTAACAAATAGATTCGATCTGTTACCATCTTTGGGTCGTACGAAGAGGTAAAAGTGAAAAATAATTATCAAATTTCATTTACGCAAATTCAATTACGAGCGGAATTCAATCAAACTTGAAATCTAACACGTGATCGCTATCTCAATTTCTTCACTCATTTCAACCTGACACCGACGCGAAAAGCATCGGAAAGCCACCATTTCAATTCAGTCGGTGTCTACGAATGAATATATCTCGTTTATAAGCGTCGACTATTACGGAATGACGACATTTACACGATCTAAACCGACCGAAGAGACATAAAAGTTGGCTTTCCCGCAAACGTTGTTTATCTCCGCCATCTAGCGGCACAAAAGCGCGACTAAACCAAAAACTAGAAAGTAAACACCCAAAAAACGATCAAATTAAACACTCCCGATTCCTTATAAACATTTAAAATTTTATTTTCTTTTTAATTTGAAAGTAAAATGAGTAAAACTTTGTACAAAGGAGTATACACCACTCATGCAACTGCACAACCTTACACTCAAGATCACGACAGCATTCGCTTTCATTTTTAAGGTGGTGATGATAAAAAAAATATATTAACTGCGTCACAACAAACACTTGCAAGGTTCCTTTAAAGACCAAGCCCCGGAAATAATAAATTAAGTTTCGCAACTTATTGCTTCAGACAGAGCTTATTCTTTTTTTTTTTTTAAAAAAAAAAATTTCTTACAGGGGGGGTCAATGGTCAATGGTCAAAAAAAACAAAAATTAAAAAAAAAACTTAAAATTAATTACAATAACAACACAATTTACAAATCATTTCCCTCAAGATTTTCACTATAAATAAAAAATAAGAGATTCATTTTATTACTCAAAATGACTAGAATTAAATATTACGTAACCAGCCGTAAAAAATAATTAAAACTATGCATTTTATTTTTTTTTTTAAATTTAAATTTAAAAAAAAAAAAGGAAAAAAAAAAAAAACAATACGACAACAACAACAAAATTGACTCATTAATAGAAATATTACACAAAAATAAAACATGGAAGCACCTAGGATGCAATTCTGGCCTAGTTTGACTAGAACTAATGATATGTTTTTTTTTTTTGGTTTTTGTTTTTAATGTTTTTAAGTTTCTTTTTCATCCGTTTGGCAACTTGAGTATTACAAACGTATTTTATCTTGAAAGAAAAACCAAAAAGAAATCAAATAAATAAGACGGAAACAAAAAGATTGTAACACCTTGCGTCGGTCTAAATTAAAAAAGGGAAAGAAAAATAAAGTATAAAATACATTACTTGACCCTTATCGTCTCACTGTGATTATTTTAAATAAAAATACACTTTTTCCTTACACCTATAGTTTGGAAACGGGGGAAAAAGCGAAATAAATTAAACCGTTCTCGTTCGACGGTTTTTCTCAATTACAAAACCTAATTACCCAGACTATTCTCAGGATATTTGAAAATGTCTGATAAATTTCTTGAGCACATCTATAGATTCCTGAGTCTGTTGGGCACACTGATAAAGTTCGTTCCGTTTACGAATTTGAACCTAATAATTAAACAAAATTAAAAATTAATTAAATTCGCCCATTTAAAACAGCACAAATGCACTATTTTCTACAAGAATCCAATTTTTGATATAAAAAGGCACTTTTTAGACAAAAATATGCATTTTTTAAGACTGCGTAGACATATAGATGAATTTTTTATTATAATAGATTTTTAGATGCAAAAATCCATGTTTTAGCATAAAAATGCAATTTTTAGACACAAAAATCCATGTTTTAGCATAAAAATGCAATTTATAGACACAAAAATCCATGTTTTAGCATAAAAATGCATTTTTTAGACACAAAAATCCATGTTTTAGCATAAAAATGCATTTTTTAGACACAAAAATCCATGTTTTAGCATAAAAATGCATTTTTTTAGACACAAAAATCCATGTTTTAGCATAAAAATGCATCTTTTAGACACAAAAATGCATGTTTTGGCATAAAAATGCATTTTTTTAGACACAAAAATCCGTGTTTTAGCATAAAAATGCATTTCTTTTAGCTTCAAAATTGTATTTTAAGGCGTTTGTAGATGTCAATGGCGCTATTAAACACTTACAGCTATTGTTTCACCAAGCTGTTTGGCTTTTTGTTCCAATTGGCTCAACTCGGTTTTCAGCTCCAAACTCCTTTTTAACAGTCTTCTCTTTTCTTCCTCTTTCGCTAGTCAATTAAAAAACAATTATGACTTCAAAAAAAGCGATAACTAAAAACACAAGCATCGAAAAATTCAACAGATTTCAAAACAAAAACAAAAACAAAAAATTTAAAAAAAAAAAAAAAATTACATTAAGTTACATCAAACTACGCACCAGCCTTGTGAGCAATATAGCTGTGCACAATGGCCAATTGACCGGGCCAATGAACAGGAGCCTTCTTCATCAACCGACATTTAGGACAAATCCAAGAACCGGAATATGAATCCGAAGGCGAGGAATCAATACAAGTCCGATGGAAGGCTAACAGGCACGTGTCGCAATGTAACAAATCTCCTCCATTTTGGCACACGGAGCACATTTCGGCCGAATCCTGAAAATCACAAAACACATTTAATCCATAAAATAAATCCCCACACACAAAAACCCACTTCGATGCTTCCGTTTCGAGTAGGAGGTCCCGTCCCCCCGTTTGGCGACTGCCTATTCGAGGAACCATCTTCGGGCGTGGCAGGACAATTACTGGCTGTAGAGCCCACACGGGGTCGACCACGAGGCTTCCTGAAGTTGAGTGGAAGTGGACTGGTTAAATAATTATTCGATTTTCTTTTCTTCTATATAAACAAAATTGAAAAAAAATAAATAAATTACAACAAAAATTTTAAATTTTAAAAATTTTTTCTTTTTTCTTTACAACTTACATCACCAGATAATTCCCAATTTCCATAACTAAACTGCGGATTCGCAGTCGTTCGTCTCTTTCTTTCCGATCGTCTGTTTTGTAACTCTGATAATGTATCGTGCGTTATAAGACCAAGAGCTGCCATGAAGTCTACTTTTTGCTATTTAAAAAATGTTTTTATTAATAAAAATGTTTAAAAAACTCAAAAAAATCATAATTCTTACGAATAATTCTTTATTATGAACACTATTAGTAATGACGAGTGAGTTATTGGTCTTTTCCTCTTTTAGTGTGGTCACCGGTGATGCCCGTCTGACTCGGGCAGATACAGTTGGAGACGGAGATGAAGAGGGCAACCTAACTTGAGGCTGCAACGAGCAAATAAAATGATTTAATTTTAATTTTTCAATGTTTTTGTTCCTTCTCTATTTCTCTACCTGGACTAGGGTGGGCCTGAGGCACGGGGGAGGGTATTGGGGAACCCGAATTGCGGGAGTCAAATTAAGTGCGGCAACGACCCCGCTAGTGTCTATCGTAACGTTGTTTTTTGGACTCGTGGACAAGTACACGGGTTTGTTTTGTTCGTTCACCGCCATTTTGGAGACGAGTGTTGACGTGACTGTTACTGGAACTTGTTTTATGGTGAATAAATCGGATGCTTTCACCAATGAAAGTGGAGTTGTCTTGAAAATTAATAAATAAAATGTGTTTTTTGTTGGTTTTTGTTGGTTTATTAATTATAATTTACTTGTACTGAGAGGTGATCGTGATTTACTTCCCGTTGCACGTGATGCGAGTTGGTTTGATGTTTTATTTCGATTTCTTTCCTAAGTTGTTGGACAACTTGTTTCTAAAAGTTGAAAACAAGTGTTTATTCATGTTTTCGTGTCGTTTTCGTTCACTTTTTCCACCTGTTTATCACTTAGTGCCATAATTTCCGCTTGTAATTCGTGCAATTGTCTTTGCAGCAAGGCATTCTAGAGCGAAAATGACAAATATTCAATATCAAGTCAAGTCATAAAAATGTTTATTATGTTTTTTCGAAAATTAATTCTTTCTTCGGATGTCAAATTCAAACTCGAATTAATCATGGGCAAAAACTGGCAAATCGATCCGAAAACCGATCGATAATTATCTTTTCCAAGTGCCAAGTTAACATTAACTTAAAAATAAAACTCGGTTCGAGTTCATTTCCGTGGAACGAAAAAAAAGAGAGAGAGAAAAAAAAAAAGCCAAACACGAAACAACGAAACGCAAATCGGTCGCGAACAAAAAAAAAACTGTCCTCGAAAGTGCGGCCCAAATTGATCCAAATTAGGCCCCGAACTTAGGCCTACTTTGTGCCCAACACAACTTGGCACAAAGATCGATAAAATGACACACCAACTCTGCACACAATACCTGAGGATCGGCTTTCATCTTGGAAACAAGAATCTGTTTTTAAAAAGAAAAGAAAGAAAAATTAGAATAAAAAAACTAGCGTGAAATCGGGCGAAATCAAATCAATAGCAAATAAGCATTGAATTAAATCGATGCAAAAATCGAGCGAAACAAAAATGATAAACACGACGAGCCGAGCGAGAGAGAAGACGCAGGCAGTTCAATGTCCGATAAAAGTGCAGCAAAAGTGGCAACAACTTGACACAACTTCGTCCATCGTCATTCCCCATCGTTCCGCCAAACATCAACGAGATGACCAGCACCCGAAAGCCAAAAATAAACAACAACACTCGTCCGCAACCGTCAATTTGCAACCGGTTCAAATTTTCTCCATTTTTTTTTTTCTTTTTAATTTTTTAAAAACAGATAAATAAACAAACTAATTAAAAACTCATCCCAAGTGCAATTTGTCCGTATTTGCACCCGCCCAGCCGCACAAACGAGCGAAAACGAATGAAAATGATCATAAAAAAGATGAAAAAACGTCAAATTTGCACTCATTTTGCACCCATTTGGCACTCGTGCATTTTGCAAGGGGGCAAAAACTGATTGGGCGGCCAAATGCGGGTGTTTTTGACGGTGATTCGGTGGTGGGTGTGCGTAAATAAGAATAAACAGATCGAGACATTTTGTGGGGATGAAAAAGTGCAGAAGAAAAGAGTTTGTAAACCCACCTGATGGCTCTGAATTGCTACTTTCAACTGCTGCTGCAAATTTTGCAGCTCCATTTTACATCAAATTCGCCGATTGTCCACTTTTGCTGACCGTTAACGGAGTTGCAAAAAACTGGTTCCAAGTGTGGAGAAAATATATTCGAGGGGTGTTGAAAATTATTGTGTTCCCCAAACTCCACGGGCCGAAGCCATTTCACCGCCGACCGACTCGCCTGCGCCTCGCTCGATTACGGTCGATTCGGTCTCTCCTGGTGTTTGTTAAGGGGTAAAGAGTTTGGAAAAAGTTGCCACTGCAACCTACGTAAGTAATGGAATGAGTAGAAAACTGTAAACAAACTTCTGACATGGATAAAAAGATTTTGCGGAGGGATTATTTAGTGTTGAATCAGAGCTCCGAATGAGGAGTAAAATGGCCGGCCCGATACCTTTAGTCGAATTCCCGGATGAAGAACTTTGGCAAAAGATGGGTTGTTCGACTATTACGTCATTCGTACTTTGTGGACGGTCGAGTTTAATGTTTTTCTGCGTTTTCGGACGCGGCGAGGGTGTTTGTGCGCAGAATTTAGATAAATAAAACGAGATTTTGGAAAAATAAAATTTGTTTCGACGCGTGTTTTATTCATTTGAGTAACCGTGACGTAAATTATTACCGGTCTTGAAATCGTTTCACATTTGAAATCAAATGGCCGCACTACTTTATTACGCCAGTTAGCAAATTTGCATTCATTCGCTTTCAAACTTCCATGGAACATTTTCAAGCTTCTGCTTACACGTTCGCGGCTGAAAAATGTCCCGCGTCGTGCTCAAACTTTTGACCAGTAAACCTCTTTATACCACTTTAAATTGAGATGCAAAATTTCGTGCCGCCAACTTTGTATTCCTACTTTCATCATGGCGGCCTTCTTTGAATGCTGAGTTGATGGTGAAAGCGTCAGAAGATTATTTAGCACTTCACTAGCGATTGCAATAAACTCTTTTGTCCGTTACACCAGTAAGTTGCCGATCAATCCGACAGGATTCTCGTATTTGCCTCTTTGAAACCGCTATTTTCCGCCCCAACAACATGCCACTGACGTGAAAAAGCGTCTAAGGTGGCATGCCGGGCACGTTAACGTTATTCCCGCAAATCATTTCTCATTTCGCATCCAACTTTGATTGCAGACATGTCGAAACGCACCGCAACCACGCCGCTTCATCAAGATAACTGGGACCAGGAGAGCGATAAAGAAGAAGTAACTAATAATCGATTTGTTATCGTCGTATCTCGTGTAATTTCAATTTCTTTTCGCTCATCCGTTGCAGGCCGGTTCGTTCACAAGTGCCACGACCGAAGAGATGAGCAGTCGGACGGTTAAAAAGGCTCGAAGACGAATTTCCACCCCAGTAAACACGAAATCAACGCACAAACTCGACAACATAAATTCGACATTTCATTTTATTTCGTTTTTTTTTCACCAGGAAACAAACACGAACGATCGTGTCAATCAAATATCTCGTGCGAATGTTTTGTCAGGATTCACCGGCTTCAGCGGCTTCCATAATTCCACCGCGTCGTCCAACCTTTTCCATTTCGGCGCCAACGCCGCAAAAACGGCGTCGGAACTCAACGGCAACTCGGCGCCATCAACGACCAACGTGACCATCACGTCTTCGACAAACTCGGCGTCGGCGTCCAGTGTTTTCACCAACCCGAACTCGGCGTCCGACACCGAAACCGCGCCCTCATTAAAACAAGCGGCGACCGTCGGTGACTTTTTCCGTCGATTACGCGTCCTCAACGAAGCCGTCGTCAACTGGATCACGATGCACGTGCAACAGAACCCGCATTGCGTTTTGACGCCCATCTTCCGGGACTACGAGAAATATTATCTCGAGATGGAACAGCAATTTCCAAATCTCATTTCGGTCACGCAGCCGGCGAGCGCCGTGCCCATGCAGAACGCGAGTCCCACCTCGATCGCTTCGGCCTCCCCGGTCATTTTGCCGCAACGGAGTCCCTTGACCATGGATTACGCTCGGCCGTTGACGCAGGCGGCCGACGTGATGCCCGGGCATTTCGGCGGCGGGAGGAACGTGACGACCGGGCCGTCGATTCCGGTGTCGGCCATGGAGACGCACGGGGAAGAACTGACTGACGGGATACCGGTGGTCATCGGGATCCCGTCGACTAATTCCATCATGCAGCTCAAACCGCCGAAGATGGACGTGCCGAATACTAAGTACGGGCTGTAAAAACGAGAATAAAATGAGTTTTGTTGTAATTAATTATTTTTATTTATTTATTTTGTTTCGCAGTTCAACTACGACGACTAAGTTTAGTTTTGCGGCTGGGCCGAATGTTTCGGAAGCGCCGGCGAAGGACAGCGAGGATGAAGAGGAGGCCGAAGGTGACTTTTGTTGTTTTTTTGTTGATTTTTGTTGTTTTTTGTTGTTTAATTGTGATGGTTTTGATTGTAGAACCGCAGGTGGTTGTACCGGTTGAGGAGGAGGGTGCGTTTTACAGCAAGAGATGCAAATTGTTCTACAAATGCGAAGGGACGTTTAGAGAAAAGGGAATTGGGATGTTGCATTTGAAAAAGTATGACGGCAAGTTGCAGTTGGTGATTAGACAGGATACGAATTTAGGTATGGGTGAGCGGGTGTGTGTTTTTTGGGTGTTTTATTGATTTTTTTTTATGTTTAGGGACTATTATGTTGAATATCATCGTTATACCGTCATTTCCAATCGAGCGAATGGGGAAGAATAATATTATGATCTGTTGTGTCCCCAATCCGATTTTATCACCCAATATGGAACCCAATACGGCGACTCCGTTGCTGATCAGAGTGTCATCGACGGAAGATGCGGACGAGCTTTTAGACAAGTTAAAATCGAATTCTTGAGGTAGCTTTATTTTTTAATTCAAATGAAATTCTCATCATCATTAGGATAAAATTTTACGTGAGGGCGTAAATGTTTTAAATAAATCTTTTCTTTTCAAAATTAATTATTTCTTTGTTGTGTGTTATTTGTAAAAAAAATAATTGATAATAATAATAATAATTAATAACTACAACCAAAGTAGGAGAAATCCGAATCGAAATTACAAAATTTTGTATTGACTTGTTATTTTCGAACAGTTTTTCATTATCAAATTATTATTGTTACAATAAACAGTCGTTAGTCAAGAGTTATTCGTTTCCCCGAAACATTCCGCACAAATGGACAAATTTGTTTGTCAATTTGTAGATCTGAATTTCTTTTGAAAAGCAAAATTCTTAAAAATGATCATATATTCTTGTGTACAATTTTCATTTTTTAGTAAATAAATTAAATCATTTCTTTTAAATTGTAAATACGGTACCGTTAAATCTGGGATTGATTTTTCTAATTCCTCATCCACGGATCTCATTTCGTGAACTAACCGCCGATTAAATTTCATTCCCTGGGTCTCAGATCTACTATATAAAAAGAAATCAATCAAAAAAGTAATAAATTAGACGACTTAAAGGTCCGTTTGCGTCTTTTGTCTGTGATTTAATGTGTACGGTTGAATGCAACAAGAATTTGACCATAATTATCACATTTTATTCAAATTTCCGTCTTCTAGAGACCAAATATCGGTGGTAAACATTTTTTTTTTAAAGTAAAAAAACCTCTCCATACATTTGATTCTCTAAAATCTGCCCATTCTTCTTGACCAACGAGGATCCTAGAAAAATCGAATCAATACCTCACCCCAAAAACGCAAAATCGGTTACTTGTTTCATTCGAAAAATATCTCCTCCAGCAAGTGGAAGTGATGGAGGCAATGGAGGACGGCGATAACCTCCCCACGGTGGTGGACATCTAAAAAGCGTTAAACAAAATCAATAAACGCTCAAAACCGACGCTCGGAACCGTCACTGAACGCACGGAGGACATGGCATCACGGGCCACGCAGGTGCAAATTGCTGGCGAGGCCAACCGTCCGGATACGGGGCTTCCCAGTACGGCGTCGGCCAAGGTGCCGGTGGATATGGAATCGCCATCTGCAAATGAGGGCCTGAATTTCTCACTACGGGCACGACTCTGGGCGGTGACACCGAATGACAATGAGGATTCCAGACGCCGTTCGCCTGCCGGATCTCCACGTTTGGCGGCGGAGCGTGTCTGGCGGTCGATGGGTTGTTCGCGTGATTTGGTTTCATCCCGTTGCGCCACCACGTTTCGCTGTTGGTCGGTTTTTTCGTCGTCGGTGACCCGTTCGCGTTCCACTGGTTGTTGTCTTCGCTGTACGAGCGTTTTTTATGCCTGATGTTTAAATATTTCAGCTGTTGTTTCAATTTCTGCATCTTGTAATGATCCTATTTAAAAAAAAAAACGGTTATTACGTCATAAAACGCCATTTTCGCTTAGGCCTACTCCTTTCTGTTCGGCTAATTGCAAATAGTTGACGAGGTATTCGCGCGCTCGTATCGAATTCCACGGCAATTTCTCCAAAATGGTGGACATCCGAGGTAATTCCGGATCGGGGTCTTCTTCCTCGACTCGTTGATTCATCTATTTAACGCGAGAAAATCAAATTTAAATATTTAAAAAATAATAATTTTCGCTTTTAGATCTCACTTTACCGTTGGCCTAAACCGAGGCACCGGGTTATTGTCGCAATTCGTTTCGTCGACAATCCCGTCTTTGACGTCCTCGTACCCCAACGGCGTCGCTCTGCCGCTTTCGTCGCCGTCCGCCGCCGAATGCTGTTCGTTCGACACCTCCAGTAAACACGAAGTGGACAGACTGCAGTACAGGCCCCGCGCCCCGCCCGAACCGGGCGCCACCGAGTCGTTTTGACCGGCGTTTTGGAAAACGCAATGCGCCGAATGACACTGCGCGTAACCACGATTCCGAGAAGTCGAAACGATGTCTTCGGGCTCTTCCAGGCACCCCTCGTTGTGGTCTTCGAAGTAATCCAACGGGGCGTAGCTCTCGTGTACATCGTTCAGACTATTCACGTTGCCAACACTGACCCACACGTTGGCCTCTGCATTCAGCCATTGACTCCTGGTGATGTTGTGCGTACGATCGTCCCCGCTCGCGACTCCACGTCCGTCTAAAACGTCGCTCGATTGGCATTTAGAGAACGCCGAATCCGAGTCGAGTACTTGAGCATCGGAAACGTAAACCTAAAACGAAAATATTCAATTTCCGCATTTATTTCGTGCGAATTTCATACGAAATGAATAAAATTGTACAACCTGCGTGTCCCCGTCCATGCCTTTTGGTCACTTTGAGCCAGGATTCGTAACGGGACCTAAAATGCTAATGGACTTTACTTTTAAGCCTGAAATAGAAATTAGGAATTAAATCGGGAGACAAAAAATAAAATATCCTAAAATGTTTACCCAAAATCAATGTCCATCACGTTTGTCCTGTAAACCTTTTTTATTTTAAATAAAGAATGTCGGCACATGCAGCATGCATTATTGTTATTGTGCGCTAATAATGGACACGACACAATGACGGAAAAAGGAGAGAAAAAGGAATTTGTGTTTGAATTGTTTCGGTGTTTTAATTTTGTACTCCAAATATATTAAATTAAAAAATATTCATTACAGGTACTTAAATACATTTTTATTTATTTATTTATCATTATTTATAGAATATGGTCCCGTTTAATCTTGTTTAATCCTAGATTTTATGGTGTCTTCGTCTTTGACGCAGAGTTATACACAGCAAAAGTGAGGCCGTCACACCAAATAGCTGCAATTTTTAATTTAATTTAATTTAATTTAAAGTAAATTTGATAATTTCGTATTTACTTGAACGAAAGTTGATGCTAGTAACGCCAAACCAATCACATGGATCCGCTCAACGAGCCATAAATGCAATTTTTCAAGGCAACCCTGTTTTTAATTTAAAAAAAAAATAAAAACAAGGTATTGATGAAAGATATGTAAACACATACTTGTTTATGATAAAATTCCGGATTTAGTTTCTTTCCGCAATCAGTTAAATTAGCTTTGGGTAGATTGCAGCACGAATCTGGCACCCAATCCGAATCGAGCCACGCATTGCTGTGGAACCAGTCGGAGTAATTAACAACTCCGCAGCACGCAAACTGTCATCAAAATGACAATTAAATTCATATTTTTCTTTTAAATTATTTTAAATTATTTATTTTTTTACCTCGACTTGTAAATGATCCCACGTTTGGGTGAATCCCCGCTCATCTTCGGCGAGATATTTCACTTTAATACCGTGTTTGAATTCCTCCCTGAGAATGTCGGAAACCTGACATAAACATTACGTATTAAGTAAACTGATACGAATGAATAAATTCCATTTTCCGATTGCAACGAGAGAAATTCTTACGTTGTGTCTGTAAAAAAACATCAGAGCGCCAGCTGTGACTTCCAAACTGAACACGATGCTAGTCAAAATTAAATACTGGAAAATAAAGAAAAATGCAAATTATTTGGGGGCATCGTATCAAATATTGTCAATTCTTCAATTAGGGCCCGAGCAGCGCCAGACAGAAATTGGAAACAGCAAACAGCTGACCATTTATTGCACGAACAAATTGGATTTTAAAATCTTTTCTGTTTGTAGCTGTTGGATGGGTTGTCAATTTCTTTACTTGTAGCATCTAGATGGGGAGTTTTTATCCGATTAATTTGAGAGTTCAACTTTAAGAGGAAATAAATACGATGTTTGTAGTGTGTTGAGCAACGGAAGATCACTCTTATCTACATTATGTACTGCCAATTATTTAATAATTTGTTTGAACATGAATAAAAGCTAAAATTTGAATTTTGTTGGATTGGAGAATTTGTTGCGTAGGTAGATACATTTTTGATAAATTTTGGCGACTTTTAGTTGATATTTTTAGACGAGTTCTAGTTCAAATTTAATTTAGTCAATTTTTGGTTAAAATTTGAACAGTTTTTGACAAATTTCATTAGTTTTTGTTAAAATTCCATCAATTTTGGTTAAAATTTCAACAATTTTTGAGAACTTTTTCCAATTTTTCGATAAAATTTCATCAATTTTTGATAAATTCCAACAATTTTTGATAAATTCCAACAATTTTTGATAAATTCCAACAATTTTTGATAAATTCCAACAATTTTTGATAAATTC
>JAQIXU010001020.1:0-21667 GCA_034701245.1 Strigamia transsilvanica | reverse complement strand
AACAACAACAACAACAACAACAACAACAACAACAACAACAACAAGAAAAAAAAAGCAAAAAGCAATAATTTTTTGCGGAAAACACTATCATGTTAAACAGATCTAAAAAATTCCGGTAAACTGCATAAACTCCGAAGTCATCAAAAATCAATGAAAATCAAAGAGAAAAATGCGGCACCATCCCCGAACACAGCGACGTGCAATCGAAACTCACATCGTCTGTATGATCTAACTTTTCATTCAACATTTTCATACTGCTGTCTTGGAAACTTACTAGGTTACTACCCATAATTTTTACGGAGCGTGGACGTAACCTGCCATGTTTTAAACATTTCGACGATCTGTTCCTTGCACAACCAGATTAAAATAAATAGCAAAATTATGAGGAAGAAGGCTAAATGCACACAACTTTGTATTAATTCCAGTGTCGTGATCGGTCTAGGCCGATGCTTTCTGATGAAGAGGATAATACTGGAATAAGAAAAAAGAAATAAGAGACAAAATAAGAGACAAATAAATAAATCAATAAATCATCGAAAATCAACGAGAAACAATGAAAAAATCATCGAGAATCAATAAAAAATCATCAAAAACCAAGGAAAAATCATCAAAAACCAATGAAAAATCATCAAAAATCAATGAAAAGCCATCGAAAATTGTTCAATTTACTTGAAATAAACAATGGCAACTGCTATGACGGCGCACAATAACACAGTCAAGACGATACCGACGACTATGGCCACTGTGTAATCAGAATCTTTTTCTGAAAAAACAATAGAAAATAAGTCCCAAATTATGAACAAATCAATCGCAGTTACCAATCACTTCCATGAGTTTTGCGTCGAGTAAATTAACTCTGACCGGTTGCGAAACCACGCTCGATCCGTAGTGATTCCCCGCTTTAAGCACAAACTCGTAATTCAGACCACGGGCGAGACCGGTCATCACGAGTGACAAACCGTGAGTGTCATTTCGAACCTAATAAAAAATAATCCAAAAATAAAAAAATAAATCAATAAAATCGATTTTTATTTCATTTTCCAATACTTTAACGGGTTTCTTTTGATTGAGCGGTTTCGCAATGACGCGATAAAACTGAACCATGTGTGGGTTTTTAGTTGGCGGATCCCATTGAACGAGAACCGAAGTGGCAGTTAACGCTTTGGCTCGGATATTTTCAGGCACGCCCGGAAGTGTTTCTAGATTTAAACAAAAACAAAAACAAAACAAAACATTGAGTTGCGAACACCACATTCCAGTCTTAACTAAACAATTACGTTTGCCTTCCTGGAAGCAAGCCACGATTTGTTTGGACCACGACAAGATGCAAAGAGGAACGTTAACCGAGAACTGTTGCTTTCCTTGGCACAAACCGATGCATCGTTTCGGAATTCCCCACGTTTGGCAGCACCGTCTGTGGTCATTCCCATCTGAAAACAAAATCAAATCAAAAATCAAATCAAAACAAATCACTCGAATGAATTTATTTGTTTTTCATCACTTACCAGCTGCGCAATAAACCAATTTGCTCAATTCAGACACGCATTTCTCCTTGTTCATGACAGCATCGATGTCGATATCGAACGTGCACGCGTCCATGCACTCCGGATCGACCTTTTCTTGGACGCAACACGCCGACACGTTCGAACCGATGTCCAGCGCAGCTTCCAGCTGCAGGCTCACTTTGTCCATGGAGCTGCCGTAAGGATTATCCGCGTTGCAGTAGTAGGGTCCTTCGTCCGCCGCCACAGCGTCGTTGATGACCAGTTGAAAAACGTCGTTTCCCTCGTCCTGTAATCGAAAAATCGAAAAACTCAAACAATTTGCATTTTTAGAAACATTTCTAGAGTTGTTTTACGTCGATCGAGAGTCCGGTCGAGAGCCGCGCGTCGGGCACGACGGGGCTCGTTTTGTCCTGATCTTTCCACCAAGTTAAATGCGGTTTGGGAAATCCATCGACAACACACTCGAGTAGAGTACTTTCTCCGATTCGTCTCGTTTGTGCTCGTTTTCCCACAATCGATGGCGAATCTTTAAGAGAAAATTAGAAACTTGAATTTAATTTGTTTTTCGATGAAATTAGATTGAGTTTTACAGCTGATTTTGATTCTCTGCGTCGCCTGCGATCCGATTCCGACGCCGTTGTCGGCCGTGCACGTGACCACGTTCATGTCCCTCGATATGTTCGAAACTCGCGCTATCAAATGGCGCGTAAACTCTTCGAAAATCCTTCTGCCGCTGATGTAAACGCCGACTTTTGGGACGGGGGTGCCACTGGCTACGCACAAGATCGTCATGGTTCCGCCTTCCTCGATTTGGGTGGATGGATGAACGCGCGGCATCTCCACGAAGGCGGGGAACACGGGATCGGTCCAAACGCGGATCTTTTCGGACGGCCAGCTCTCGCCTTTGTCCGTCTCGGCGGTCACGTGGACGTGGTATTCGGTGTTGGGCACCAAACTTTTCAAAAGCATCACTAACGAGGTCGTGGTTAGAGTCGTGTAGTTCGCGTCGTTGGCGGCTTTGTAATAAACGCTAGAGAAATTGAAAATTGGGAGAATTGAAATTTTGTTTAAAGTTTTGGTAAAATTGTTTTTGTTTTTTTTTTACTTGTAATTTAAGGCATCCGTCGGATGACTGAAATCGGGCGGCAGCCACGTCAGTACGAGAGATGTTGTGTTTCTTCTCGTCACCGTTAGGGAATGCGGAGGGCTCGCGACGCCATTCAAATTCTCTTGCGGAGTTGTTGTGTTGAAAGTGAGCACGGCGGATGGAATGCTCAGTCCGAACTCATTCACCGAAATCACGTACAAACTGTATAACACGTTCTCGTGCAGTGTTGTAATCATTACCGAGGGTTCAGTCACATTTATCACCTAAAAATCATCAAAAATCAATGAAAATCAAAGAGAAATCATCAAAAATCAATAAAAATCAAAGAGAAATCATCAAAAATCAATGAAAATCAAAGAGAAATCATCAAAAATCGATGAAAATCAAAGAAAAATCATCAAAAATTAATTTAAAAAAATCACTTTTGTCTCCTTAATTACCTCATTTTCTAGCGGTGGAGTGATTTTATCCCTCGATACGTCCATGTATTCTCCTTGATACTTCACCTCGTAATAAGTGACATTACTCTCAAGCGGTGGCATCCACTCAACACCAATCATCGTTTGGTTCTTAACAAACGCGTGCAACTCTCTAACCGGACCCGGCAACGTGGAAACACCTAAAAAACAAACAAAAATTTGTCCCAAAAATACCAAACACACAAAAACAAAAAAAAATCAACCTTCTTCCATGCACATAATGATATCCGGAATGAACGGCACGCATATCGCGGCCATGGCGGACGAAAAATGCGGCACCATCCCCGAACACAGCGACGTGCAATCGAAACTCACGAACCGCCGCACGCAGCAAGGCACGTGGTCACGTCCGCCGACCGCGCACTTGAGCAACTTGTGAAAATCGGGCAAACAAACCGGACCCAACGCGTGCAAGTCGGCCATTTTTGCCTTGTAACTGCACAATGGCAAACAACTCGAATTCATCCGCGATTTCAAACAACATTCGCTGAAGTTGTAGCCATCCGGCGTCGAATCGAGCTCCGCAGTGGCGTTAGTCGGCGCCGAGTCGTCTTCTTTCGGCGTGCGGAATTCGAGGCGCGGCGAAGGTTCGCTGGCCCCGTACTGGTTAATGGCCGTCACGTACGCCTCGTACGTCGTGTCCGCTCGGATTTGGTTGAAGATGAAAGGCGTTTTCGCGTTGGTTATGGTGTTGTAGAGCCGCTGGTCGTCGCTGATCGATTTGTAGTGGAAATTGTAGGAGGTGACGGTGAACGAGAGGTTGACTGGGGGACTCCACTCGAGGACGGCCCACGCGGACCCGATGCCGCGAACGAGGGGCTTGGTGGGGGCCGAGGCTAGCACTCCGTAGCCTTGCATCAAGCAGTTGGTGTAGCTGCTCATGAAAGTGATGCAGCGGAAGAATCGGAAGTCGATTCGGTCGATTTTGCCTTCGCATAACGGGAGGCAGAGTTCGGGTAGGCCGCGTTGTTGGCAACACGGGCGGTGGTCTTTGCCGTCGACTAAACACGAGACGCTCGTGTTGATCCAAGGAGCGCAAATCATCATGTCGGTTAGGTTGGTTACATCGGCTTTGACGGGATCGCAGAATAAATCCAAACACCTGGAAATAAGTCGAAATAAGTTGAAATAAATAGAAATATGTCGAAATATGTCGAAACAAATCAAATTAAGTCGTAATAAATTAAAATAAGTCGTAATAAATCGAAATAAGTCGAAATAAGTGGCTATTTTTTGTCCAAAAACATCAAATTATCATATAAAATGTGTAATTTTGTGCGTAAAAAAGCTGTTTTGCACCTTTCTTGTTTCATTCCTTTAGAAGCGCAGCACCCTCGAATATCTGGAATCGCAGGAACGTCGGAAATATCGTCCGGATTATTTACAAAAGAGATTTCATCTCGAGATAATGTAAGCGTGCGGACACTGCTCGTCGGTAAACTTCTCCCGTAGCTATTGACGGAAACGACGTAAATTTCGTACATCGTGTACGATTTCAAATTTTTCAACGTCGTCTCCGTTTCGGATTTGTTCACCTTCAAGTTAGACAAATTTAAAATCAATTTTGGCACGCAGCGAATAAATTCCTTACGGTTTCTTCGACATATTTCGTCAGCGTTCCGGGCCCACTGCCGTTGGCCTCGTGTCGAAATTCCTGCAATTCATCTGCATCAATAAATTTAGCTCCAATGTAAACTTTGCAATGTTAAAACGTCGCGATTCGTACCCAAGTTTCGGATCCCATGTCGTCGAACGTGGCCAATTCGGTGACATTTATTATGTAATGCGTTACGGTATCGATTTTTTGAATCGGCGCTTCCCACGACACTTTAATCTCGTGTTCCGAAATCGGTTCGACCAACATGTGTCGAGGCGGACCCGGCAAAAGCTCTAAAAAAAAAATAAAAAAAAAAAAATGCAAATTTATAAGCAATAAAATCAAATTTCAGTTATTGCTCGACCTATTCCTTCGGCTATGCACGCCAAAGTCGCTCGGCTGTACCGCGAACACGTGTAATGATTTACAATCGTTTCGTTGAGAAGTCCGAATTTCCCGATGCAAACATCGCGACAGATTTCCGGAATTTTCTCTCTCTCGCAACACGGCATGTGATTCCTTCCATCTAATGAAAAAATAATAAAAATAATAATAAAAACGTCGAAAGTGATTTTTTTAATCGACGTACCGGCCATGCACTCGGCGACAAACGGTAAGAATTCCCTACACGACTGCGGCGTAGCGCCCGTCGTGCCTAAAACGACATTTTGCAAGCTGCAAAACCCGAGACACGCATTCGACACCATCTTTTGTTTACAACAGTCTGTGTAGTTGTGGGTTAATGGGAATGCAACAGGTGGCGGCGGCGTGACTACAACAACAAAACATCTAGATCGAACTATTCACAAAAAGCGAAAACCTTTTCTTTTCAATACCTGTTACGAGTATGGAAGCTTGAACTGCTGGAACACTGTTCACCTCGCAAACGTATTGCGCAGTATCCGACATTTTGAGGTTTTTAATAACTAGCACCCATTTGTCGTCGATTTGCGCGATTGAAATACGAGGATCGTTGCTCACTTTTATCATATTTGCCGTGAGAACTTCGGCCCTCCCGAATTTGAATTTTTTCCAAATTACCTAAGAAAAAAAATGTGTCAAATATCGATAATTTAATCGACTTGGCGCTCAACTCACGGTGAAGTTCTCGACATCTTTAGCGACACACGTCAAAACGGCGTCGTCCGAAAGTCGCACCATCATGGGCAGCGAAGACGTCTCTCTGAGGTCGGGCAGACCTTTTGAAAAATTGAAAAATTAAAAACAAATTTATAAATTCATTTTAATCATTGTGTTTCGTCTTTTATTTTCCTTTTATTGTCGGATCGAATTTCAAAGTGCGACTTGGTTTTGGCGTTAAGTGTTTAATATTTAAACCGTTAAGCGACCTTGTGTTTGAAATCACCTTGACAAACGAGCAAGATCACAAATGATCCTTCGTGAGCCGCAAAGGCAAAAAGTCAATTTCGTTTTCATCAAGGTTACTAATCTCCTTTAAATCCCGTAAACACGGCACGGCGCTTGCGCAATTTTTCGACGGGGGGGAAAACATTGAAATTGAAATCAATAAATAAGCGATGCAATCTATGTTACGCTCTATTTCCATTTCCTGATTTATCACAAACTGCGATGTAAATCATTCAGGGGATTAAAAATAGACTTTATTCAATTTCCACGGCATTATATTTTCTTTGTTTTTTGTTTAAAAATCATTAGAAAACACATTTTAATGGCCATTTTAAAAAAATCACCGGTATGACGTCGTTAACTGTGACAATTAGTTAAGGATTATCACGAAAGCGTGACGTCATTACCGGTATTGCGTCAACGCTGTTGTTCGAAAACTGGTAAATTTAAGCAGACTACGACCTCAAAATGCTATTCAAGTAGCATTTTGATTCGGTAATTGGCAACTTCAAACAACTCAAAAGAAAGCATCAAACCGAATGAATAAAAACGATCTTTTTCGAGAATAAAAAGATGATGTCATGGACCCATTTTTCCCCACTTACACATCTTCGCCTTTGTCGCGGACAATTCAACCGAAAGTGATAAAGAGAATGAAAGAATAAAATAAAAATAAACATAAAAATGAAAACGAAAATAAAAAAAAAAAAATTAGGTTGTTTAGTCCATTTGCATTTAAGGAGGAAAAATGTATTGAGAATTTGCTTGCATTTCCTCATGACTTGGCTATCTTGACTCGTGCTATTCACCACAGTGCGAACAATAGTTTTGTCTGCATTTTTCAATATGTTTTTCCCATTCAATTTCTTAAGTGAATGAATAAAGACGTCTGATAATTTGCTTTTCTTATTACATTTTACATGAAAAAGCACAACACGACTCCACCCAATGTGCGATATATTTTCATTGCACCTTTAAGATGGCGTAATGTCAAGAAATTTTTATTTTTTTTATTTTCTTTTTCTTGTTTTTCATTTCGAAGCTTCGTGGAAGTAGTTTACATTAATAATGAACTTGAGACGAAGGATTACAATGAAAAATAAAAAAAAGGTGATCTCAAGGTTAAATTTTTCCACCTTTTTTTTTTTTCTTTTAATTTTCAGGGACCTTGAGATGGCGCAAATCCAACTCATTAAAACCATGATCATTTCTCTATTTTTTTGGGGGGATTTGTTTGTGTTTCGTTCGTTTTTACATTCAACTTGCAAAACAAAAATAATTTTTAATTTTTCCTATAAAAATTCGAAATTATTTTTTCATTTTTCAAATTTTTCGACATTTCGACACGAACAAACAGTGGTGTTTTGAATTTCTCCGTTATCCATCACCATTCTAGATCGATAACCCCAAAAAAATTCAAAATACTAGGTTACCTAAAATGATTGTAATACCTGACATCATCTTTTCAAACCGTGCCAGAAAACACGAAAGCAATTAAACATTAATCGGTCATGCACAACGCGACAAAAGCGCGACTTTTGCTCCAAATAAATCACAAATAAATCCAAAAAATGATTATTCTTAGAAATGATTATCAAATTCATTTTACCGACGATAACGGTTGCGATGGAAACGAAAAACAAGAGGACCGCACCAGCCCGGGCCGAGTCCATGGTGCCGCGAACAGCTCCAACTTGAATCTGCACGATCGAAATAAAATTAATTAATTAATCGCTAGCTAATGCTTGGCTTTCGCTTTCGCTTTTCGTTCTCACCCAGGGACGAAATTGAAATGTGGCGGTGTCGATTCACTCGCACTTGTCACGCAGACTTGGGCTTCGTTCGTTCGTTTCGTACCTTCGCGTCTCTCTTTCAACCTGTCCGCCCACAGGCCTGCGGCGGTGCGCGGAAGGTTCCATTTGTAATTAAGAGGTGCCGTTTTTGTGTGGCCAGGTAAAGTGACCCACGGGGGCCGATGGATCAACGTCTGGTTGCATTTAAACACGACGAATGTTCGCATTTGTCGACTTATTTGCGAATTTCGATCATTTTTGGGTGGTTTTTTTATTTTTTTTTCTTGATACGTTTCGTTCGGTTTGAACTGAGACATCGTCGAGTAAGTGGTGAACTTGGGAGTTAGTTTGTAACCTGAAATTAGAATTTTTTTGAAACACAGTTTTGCGACGAGTCAAAATGGGCGCCATTTTTACCGTTTTTTATTTTAAATTTTTTTTTTCGTCTCCTTTTTCTTGGTTATTTTTAAAATACTATTTTAATGTGGGATGATAGTGGTGAATTACTTCAGGTCGTAGAAAACATGCGGAACTAAACGGAAACATTGACAACTGTCCAAACGGTAATGGTAATGAACAAGATAAAAGGATAAAAGTTGTCAAATTGGAGCGTGGCCTGGCCATGGTCAGGCGCGATCAACTGCGATTGGCGAAACTCACTGATGCTGCCATCTAGGAAGGAAATTAATCAACTTCCACAATAACACAAAAACTGTATAAATAAAGTTGAAAAAGAAAACGATTTAAAATGTAAGAAAGATTATAATAGAAATAGAAATTTGGGAAGAAATTGACAATGGATAAAAATGGAAGTCAAATTATGTTCACTCTTTTAAAGTGCAATGTATGATATGACCGCAGTTGAAAATGAGTTCAACTCTTAGCATTTGGTGGATCCTTTTCACCCTCATCTCATCTGGTTGGAACCAGATACGGCACAAATTGCGAAACTTTGTAACTAACAAGAAAGTGGTTCCTACAAGATTTCCATTTAAAAAATAAAAACAAAAAAAAATCGATAACAAAGATGATACGATGACATGAGTCACCCTTTTGTCCTCACTGTCCTCACAAATATCTATTCGAATTTGGTCCAAAGTTCTGAGCGCCTTGTGCAGCTATGGCATCGGTCTATGCGGAAGAGCTCAACAAATGCGTTAGCCTTAATGTTCAAATTCTGGAAAAGTTGCAAAAATTAGCGAGTAAAGGTAAGATTTGTTTTTTTTTAATTAATTAATTTATTTATTTATTTTTGGAGTAATTTTATAGGTTCGAATACAAAATGTGAGTCGGATGATGAGACGGTGCGGCTTATAATGGATGAGAATCAAGCGATGAGGGTAAGTATTGTTTGTTGGTTTTTATTTGATGTTTTTTGAGAATTGTTTTCAAGATTGCAGTTGATCGTTGCTTGAGCTCGGACAAAGTTGAGAAAAATCTGTCCGGATTTGTTATGACCATCTGCGTGATTGTACTCTTGCTGTTGATTATTGCCATTATTGCTGTTTGTTCGAACCATCTTCGTTTTCGTCAATGCTGTTGATATTTCTAAACATTTTTTTTTATTCCAATAAACTTATGACACAAAAAATTATCTTTGAGGATTATTTAAATTCCAAAAAGTCTTTTTCTGTTTATTTTTGTTTTTTTTAGTTTATAAACACAAGAGTGCTGCCGTCGGGCGGCAAATAACAGCATCTAGTTACAAAGTTCAATTAGTCGTCACGAGACGGCTTTACACATTTATTTAGTTGCCACGCCGAAAGATCGAGAGATCATCGGTTGATATTTATCTTAAATAAAGCACAAAACAGCCGTGAATCTTATCGATGAACTAAGTTGGCGAAATAAGAAAGAATCAAAATGGACGCGCAAGTCGAAACGCGATAAAAACAAACAAACAACATATCAGCATGTTCCTGCAACTGATTCGGCGCGAAAGCACGACCGTCGCCACGTTATTCCCCGCAAACCAATCGGGATACGTGAGCAGATCCAAATACCTGCAGAAGCTCAAAGACGACGACACGGAATGCCTGAAAGCGATGGAAAAGGGACTTTTCGCTTACTACAATAAAAATCGCGTATTAATCCGCCGCGACAAAACACTGCCCGTCAGTCCTCTATGGCTGCCCTATGAAGGTCTCGAAGAAAAATTTAAAAATTTAAAAAATTAAAAAATTTAAAAAAAAAATTCTTTTCTTGCTCGCAGCCACACATCACGCTTTTTCCAAGATGAAAACGCGCCTCGATTTGGAACAAAATTCCGTTTTACTGGACGTTTCGCTCGACGGTAAGGTCCATTTCGGGCTGCAGTTGCATCCGATTGACGACGAGAAGGCGCTCGTTCTGGAGTCGATGTTCGTGGGCCAGTTTGAAGAACTGCGATTTATAATGACGCTCGCGAAAGAAAACGTGGCGAATTTAACTCGAGTATTAATGACGACGGAGATTGGTCTAAAACGGCTTTAAAATGGCTTTTTTCCGTTAGGGCAGGTCGTTGCTTTATTGGCATCGCAAGGCGCAGTTTTGCTCGACTTGCGGCAAGAAAACGGCGAAGAATGTCGCCGGGACCCATCGCCTCTGCTCGGCGTGTCGGATGATGCATTACCCGAGTGTGAGTTGCGAATTGCGAATTGCGAGTTTGGAGTTTGAGCGAACAAATCGATGATTTGGTTTTGTAGTTGTGGCCCGTGGTTATGGCGCTGGTTTTTGATAAACGGAATTGTCTTTTGGTTCGGCACGCGATGTACGTCAAAGGCGTGTACACGGCCGTTGCCGGATTTGTCGAAGCAGGTAAATTTGAAAATTGTATTATCGTATTGACGCCATTTAATTTGTTTTGTATTTCACAGGGGAGACACCGGAGGAAGCGATAAGGCGAGAAATCGCCGAAGAAGTTGGGCTGGAGGTCGAAAGTGTTGAGTACATTCGTGGTCAGCATTGGCCGTTTCCAATGTCCTCTTTTATGATGGGCTTTTTAGCGAACACAAAATCGGATCAAAAGGTTTAGAAATAAAGAGTTTTTCCTTTTTAATAATTTTTAATAATTTCATTTTTTTCATTTTTTTCTTTTTTCTTCTTCTAGTTGTCGTTGGACACTAAGGAGATCGAAGACGCGCAATGGTTCGACGTTAAGACGGTGAAAACGGCGTTGGATTTAGTGAAGAAAGACCCGACGATTTTAACCATCCCGCAGGAAAATCGTTTATTGGTGCCACCGCCGGGACCACTCGCGCACCATTTGATTCAAGAATGGATATCGAGACACAGTTAATTGGAAAATCGAGTAAAATTTGTGCGAAATTATTCGATGCATTTAATTCACTTAATTTGTACATTTTTAGAGCAATAAACATCTATTTTTAAAGCATAACCGATTGATCGTTTGATTCGTAATTTGTGTCGATGATTGCAGGTTCAGTGCCGAAATAGTTCTCTAAAGCACCGACAAAGCCGCGATTGTTTTCGCCGCCTTCAAAATCCGTTTGGTTGTTAACCAGACTTCCTTCACTCGCAATACTAGCGAAATAAATTACAAATGAATTACAAATAAATTAATAAATTAACTAACAGTAAGTACCTTAGTGTATCTTGGCTTTCTTTGAACGTCTCTTCGTCGATATTATAGATCGGATTCGAGCTAGAAAGTAGAGAAAGCTAGAAACGATTCATTCGTTATGTTTATCAAAACTTACGCCGCTTTAGTGTGTAAGTTTGTAGTGGGCAGTTCAGGCGCCATGCTTTGTTTACGATTCGCTTGTGCTGAACATTAAATTTAAAAAAAATAATTGTTTTATCGTTATTCTCGAAATGAAATTTTGAATTCTTACAGTAGGTCGATAGATTCGAAGCTTTGAGTTGAAGTTTTAATTTCGACACGCGATTGCAGTATAATGACAAGAAAGCCGTTAATAAAAGTATGAGAGCGCCGCTAGCTGCATAAACGGACGTCAAGTGTGCATCAAGTGAGCTCTTCCCGGCAACGCCTTTACTCTGAAACAAGATCGAAAATCGAAAATCGAAAATCGAAAATTGAAAATTAAAAATCGTACTTCAACTTCCTTGACTCCAAATTCATTCGCCAATTGACTCATTGCCTTGTAATCTTTATCCAAATTACTGAGAAATAACAAAGAAAATTAATCATTTAAATTAGGTTAAAATTGAAATTGAGATTCTAATATTTTACCGTTCTAGTGCAGCCGGGTCAATGACATTGTGGTTTTCATCAACGTAGTGAACGGAAACGGAACTCCTAAAATAAAATAAATAAGTAAGTAAGTAAGTAAGTAAATAGCGATAATTAAGAAAAAAATTATTACCATTCTTTTATCACTATGTTTTTATTTTTATCGATGTAAGGTTTGATTGCGTTGATATAAGCCGTCACGTTAGTTAAACTTGATAATTTCCTGCAGTGACAATTTTTTCGTTTAATTTAATAAAGAAAAATTCAAATAATTCGAAATATTAATTTACAGTGCAAACGCTTCTCTAATCTTAAAGAATTCAGCGACGGTTTTGCGAAAAATAAAAGTCGATTTCTGATCGTTGCGAAGTATATAAATCTGATCGAAATTAAAATTAAATTAATAAAAATTAAAAATTAAAAATTATGATACATACTTTGACCTCAGCTGTGTCGTAAGTGCGGTTGGAACGCGAGCTTTCTAAATCTTTCGTGTTGTTAACTTTGACTTGAAATTTAACGTAACCTTTCATGGTTTCGTCGAACTGATAATTCGATGAGAGCACACCAGTTTCCTTGTTCAGACTAAACCATTTGTTTTTGTCTTCACCCGCGGCGATATTTTCGCCTTTGTCCACGGTAATATCGCTGTCGATGTAAAAAGCAACTTGAGCATTTTCTCCCACGTCCGCATCGGTCGCCTGAAATCAAATCAAAATACTCTATTTTCAAAAAAGTTTTCTATCTATTTTTCAATTTTTCGCGTTACACTACTTCTAATTGCATAACATGATCCGATGTGGCTGAATTGTCTATTATTCCACCTCCGAACACTTTTTGAGTAAATTGCGGCGGATTGTCGTTCACGTCGACCACTTCGATTGTCAAGTTCAAATAATTTTTCTTCGGGCTTTCAAGATCGACAATCATTGAAGGCGTATTCCCACAATCGTTCGTCGCCTTGATGTACACTACGTATTCAGCGGTTTTTTCGCGGTCCAAAGTGATTAGACTTCGCAGGTTTCCGTCTTCAAGACCTAACTCAAACGTTTTCATACTGCCACCTATTAATTAATCAATATATTATTAAAAATTGCTAATATGCAACTTTGGGTTAGATTTTAATTTTACCAACGATGTAGTAACAAATTGACATTGAAACCTCCCCTATTGTGTAATTTTCTGGAATTTTTTCCAAATTATTGTCATCGTCTAAAGCCGCGATGATCGGTTTGGATTCTTCTCCCCGTTTCGTTTCTTCGCGGAATTTCAACGTTTGCTATTAAATCAAATTAATTTTCTTTTAAATATTAAAAAAAACAACAATATTTTATTACCGTTGAGTTATTAAAATAAGGTTCCTTGTCGTGTATGCTCTGTACAACGATGTTAGCTTCGCCGAATGTGCATAGTGGCAGCGGTTTTCCCGAGTCACAAACCTCCAACTTCAACTGATGATAAATCATTAATCATACAAAAACAATTCAAGTAAAAATGACTTTTGACATGCCTTGTAAAATGGAATATTGTTTCGATTAAACTTCTTAAGTAAAGTGACAACTCCCTTATCGTCGACATAAAAAATGTCCGATTTAATGGAATAAACAAGTTTTGTATTAATATCATCGGAATCGTCGTCGGTAGCGTTGATTTTGAAAACTTCGCCTCTAACGGTTAAATTCTAAATTGCCATTATTTTAATTAGTTGATTAATTAATTTTGATATATTTTTGCCTATATTTGCCTCCAGAGCTCCTATTTTGGTGCCCACGGGAGGATAATTGATAACTGGACTATGATTATTATAATCAACCACGCAAACTCGAACGGTTTCCATTTTTTTAGTCGGTTTAGCATTCGCTCCGTTATCCTTAGCCATCACTCCAATTTCAAACACCTGAACTTGGTCTCGAAGAGATTTGTTTACGACTAAATTGGCAGCTTTTCCGTCACTCCCTAACGGCTCGATACGGAATAAATCTAAACAAAATCAAAAATGAATAATTATTACGGTTAAAATATTTTTAAAAAAATAAATTACCTTTAACTTTATTGGTGTTGTTGTTGGCGAGACTAAAAGTTATCCGTCCATTTTCCCCTTCGTCAGGATCGGTGCCGCGGATCTCGCCCACGACATGAGGCGGCAAACTCAGAAGTTCATTCACTTCGTAGCACGTGTCAATGGGCGTTATGACCGGTGCATTGTCGTTCACGTCCCGAAGCGTGACGATGACCTAAACGCAGAACATTTCGTTGCAATTTTACTCGGGAAATTTGACAACAATTAATTCTTTTTACAGTTGCAGTTCCTGTTAGAGTATTCACTGATTTGGTTTGGCTATCGCGCGCCAGTACTCTGAATTTTAAACTCGTCATTCCGGCATCTCGGTCCAACGACTTCGCGACGAAAATTTCTCCCTGCGAAAAAAGAAAAATTTAAATAAAAACACACAAAAATCGATTCAAACACAACCGTTTTCTCGTCAATTCGAAAATATCCAAGATCTTCGGCTTCATCGAACGCGTAATAAACTGTTCCGGTGTCTTTGTCGGTGGCCGACACTGTGCGCACGTGCGTATTGTTATCCACGTCTTCATAGATGGCTACTTCGTACATATCCGGAGAAAATTCCGGTACATTATCGTTGACATCTATAACGACCACGTGATAAACAACCGTACTCGACAGTGGCGGTTGGCCATCGTCAGTTGCGACGACGGTGAGATCGAAAAACGAAAACTCTTCGCGATCGATGTCGGGAGAAAGGACCGTGATTAAACCGTCGCTCGAGATTTTAACGCGTTTTTCGTCCCCGGCGAGACTAAATGTCACGTTTTGCTGCAGGTCATTGTCCGTGGCTTTTACTGGGGGTCGAATTTCGGTTCCTTCGGAGCTGTTTTCGACCACGGACCCCTCGTATTTTGCTTTTTCGAACACGGGTTTGTTGTCGTTGACATCCTTGATGTGTATCGTTAGTGGTGCTGGAAATTTAAAATTAATCCAAGAAAAAATTGGCGACCAAGTGCTGAAACATACGAAAGTAAAGAAATCGAACGATCATATTTTCGATTTTCGATTTTTTTCGATTTTTCCACATTTTAACAGTTTTTACTCATTTCTTCACAGTGTTAACTCATTCAAACCGTTTTAAGATGTTTTTACACAAATTCAACCACTTTGTAGCCAGTTTCGTCCTTTTGTCGGTGTAAAATTGTGAAATGGGGGAAAAAAACAATAAAAGAATGCGTAAAACCGGTTAAAATGGGAAAAAATCGAAAATTTTCACATTTTCACACCGAAAAAAAAGAGTTGACATGATTAAAAGTTGGTTGAATATGTGTAAAATCGTGTTAAAAATGGTTGAATTAGTAAAAACCGTGAAAAAATGAGTAAAAACGGTTAAAATGTGAAAAAAATCGAAAAAATCGAAAATCGAAAATCGAAAAAATGATCATTCGATTTTTTTATTTTCGGCAAAACGGGACATGACCGAAACATACCCGTTGCGGTCTTTTCTCCTACTACCGTTTTCGTATCGTTAACGATTAAAGTTACTATTAATTTGTGTACGATTTCGCGATCCAGAACCGAGGTGACAGATATTGTTCCGGTATCCGGTTCGATAGCGAATAATTTATCGACGTAGCTTTTGTCGGTGAATTCTCTGTCGTCGGGCGAATACGCTTTGATGTTTCCGAACGAGTATTGCAATTTGTGATCCGAATCGTGGTCTGCGGTCGACAATTGAAGTGACAGTATGTCGGACACGTTTGCATTTTCTAGAATATCTGCCGTGTACGGACTTTGTGTGAAATACGGGGGTTTGTTGTTGACATCTTGGATCGTCACGTGGATTTCACATATTTCGTTGTCCTCGCGATAAACGCCGTCGCTCGCTTTGACGGACAATTTAAATAAATTGGTCTTCTTGAAGCCGAGATCTAAATTGGCTTGTGCGCCCACCGTGATCACGCCGCTCTTTGGATCGATGCGGAACGCCTGGGTGTCGCCCCCTGTAAATTGGTAGGTAATCTTGCGGAAATCGTCAGTCACGTCAAGGTCTGTCGCGGAAACTGTTGCTACCGGTGTGGCGCCAGTATCGGTTTCTTTTAGCACGACGTCTTTGATTTCTTTTTCCGTAAAAGTCGGAATTTCGTCGTTCGTATCCTAGAAAATTCGAAAAATGAATAAAAATAAATAAAATCAAAGTAAAAATAAAAATGATCGATCCAAATTGATTTACAATTAACGACACTTGTACGGTTTGAGTGGTTTTTCGGGACGGGGTTCCTCTATCGGCGGCTTCGATTACCACAGAGAGCAAGCACTTCCGTTGAACAGCTTTGCACAATATTTCGTAATCCATTTTGCCGTCATCGACAATTATCAACTGAACATCCTTTTCGGGCCCGTCTACTAAATCAAAATAACCGTCACCCAATTTTCCAATGTTCGCTTCGGAGGTAATTTCTATGATTTTGTAGTCCACTGTTCCGTTGTCTCTGAAATCCGCATCCTCGGCCTCGAAAAAGAATTAAAACCATAAACCAAAATGATTTTTTTTAAATATGCTAATTACTTTGATGTAAAATGGCGTCTGAAATTCTTTTTCGTTCTCCTGTATGGCAACCTTGTAAACCGTTTGCGTAAACTTCGGGTAGTTATCATTATCGTCGGTTATTTTGACAATCACTTGACCGCTGCTGGATTTGCCTTTGTCTAAGTTATCCCTGGCAATGACCGTAAACGCGTAGTCCGGAATTTTTTCCCGATCTAAATCGTCAGAAATTGAGATTTTCCCATTCGACGGATCAACTACAAACGGCCTACGAACATAGAAAGCGGATCAACTCAGCCGATCGTTTCAAACTCGTTTACTCACACTTTGCCATCGATTGAATATCGGATTCCAGCGGTACCGAAATCGCCAGTGTCCCCATCGGTCGCCGAAACAGTCAAAATAACCGAATTCAGTGGCGAATTTTCAATCACCGATGCCTCGTAACTCGACTGTCCGAATACGGGAATTAAATCGTTGTCATCTAGAATTGTCACCGTGACAAACGCATGCTGCTTTAAAGTGACGTTATTTACATCTACAGCCTCGATCTGGTTTCAAACAAACGTTGCGAATTTCAATCGCGTATAAAACTAAACCGGAAAAATTGTACTACCTTGACGATTAATGGATTGGTTAGTAGAGTTTCGAAATCTAAGTGAGCCGAATCCTTCAAGCGAAGACTTAAATATGCTTCGCTCGTTCCTCCCGACGGCACCAATTCAAACAAATTGTTGTAAGTTATTACGCTCACTTGGAACCTGGCATTTTTGCTCTAAAACGTAGAAAATAGAAATATTAAAAACGTATTGATTTTTTTCTGTTATCGGGTTCAAATTTCATGATTCACCTGATCCAGGTCGGTCACTTTGATGTTATTAAATCCGTCTAAATTGATCGCTGTATTTGCGAACGAGTTTTCAGTGATATTACCAGAATACTTGTCGGTTTCAAATGTCGGCGGTTGGTCGTTCACGTCTTGAATCAAGATCGTGCAGGTAACATTGGCCGATCTACGGTGTCCATTATTTTCTTCTTTGGCCTGAATTTAAACATCATAATACAGGAATAATATTATGGGTTTTTTTTTTATGTACCGTTATTTCCAAAATGATTTCAGTGTCTTTCATTGTCTCGCGATCGAGTTCTTTGACGACAAAAACCTTTCCCGTCGTTTCGTCGATTCTGAATGCGTTCTCTTCGTTTCCGTCCGTGATGCTGTACTTGATTGGATCTTGGACATTTCTATCCCCATCTTCCGCTTTAATTTGAAAAACGGGTGTACCCTAAATCCACGAAAAAAGGAAAAAAAACGTCATAGGCAAGATGTAAATATTGAATAATACCGGCGTGGTGTTTTCATCTAATTTTGTGAAGGACGGGAGTTTGGTAAACACCGGACCGTTATCGTCGACATCTATCACGTTAATTACAATGGTCGCGGAAGCTGCTAAACATACATCCATTTTGTTATTATCCTAAAAATGACAAATCAAATAATAAATTCAAACACAAAAGTATTTCTTTTTAAATCTTACATATGCAGTGACGTTCAAACGATACATAACGGCCTTTTCAAAATCAAATGTCTCGTTCATGTAAAGCTTAAAAATCGCTCGATCCGAATTGGGCTTGGGAGCCTCAGTTTTGAAGATTGTATCGTTGAGGTTTGCGTCCTGAAATCATTAATATCGTCAAGTGTTTGTAAAATATCGATTTAATTCAACTAACTTGTAATTCAAAAATAATTCCTCGAGTTCCGTTAAACCCGTTGTCGGCCTGGTCCGCCGCCTCTAACGTAAATAATAATTGGTTGGGTGGAAAATAATTCTGAAAACAATAAAATTAATTCAATTTCAATTGATTATTAACGCATTACGGTACCTCTTTTATTTGTATCGTTGTGTCGTATTCGGAGAAAACTGGAGGATTGTCATTCACATCCGTGACATCAACAATATAGTCATGTGAGATGCGCTAACAAATTTAATTTAAAAAAAAAATGAATATTTTTCAATTCGTTAAAATATTTACGTTTATTTTACGTTTGTATCGTCGTCGACGTAAAACGTCAAGTATAAATCCTGAAATGACGGGAAATTTTCAAAAAGATTTTCAAAAAATTAATGCGCATGCGCACCGTTCTGAACTTTAGTTTTCGTTTCAATAAAATATCGACCGAATTGTCACTGACAGGTTGTAATTCCACATATCCTTCCGGGTCCACGCTGAATTTCAATTTCCCCGTCCCACCTGCCGTTTTCAGCGTAAAAAGCGTCGTGCCTGTATAATTTTCACTCTTTTGAGTTTCAATTTCAATATTTTTTTGTATAGCCAATCGCTTACTTATTTTGGTATCTTCCGGGAACTTAAGAAGTGTGGGAGATTTTGGTTGATCTACAAATGCTAGTTTAGCTGGCAAAAGAAATTTAACAAATTTAACAACGTACAATTAAATTGATCAAGTCTGGAATAATTCAATTTCTACGTAACGTCACATTCTTACCTTGTACAATCACAAAAACGGCGTTTAGATATAGTAAAACTATGGTAATGTACGTGAAAGTGACATTTGCCTTCATTTTCGAGCACAGCAAACGGTGAAAACAAAAGATTTTCGTTATCGCTTAATTCCATTATCAGCTAGGATGTAATCGAGATAACGAAATAAAATTTCCAGGTAAACGTGGAATTGTCACTGTTTCATTTATCTATCTATTTATTTATTTATTTATTGCGACATTATCTATGAGGTACACTCGAGGGGTTAGCCAATCCCAAAAATCGCGTACAAAATTTTGAAATCCTTGAAGATTTTAAGGATTTTAGGGATTTGCTAAGGATTTCGCAGGATTTCTTGCGATTTTTACGAGGGGGTAACCAATGCTGAGAATCTCGTATGGGCCCAGATTTTGGATCTCGAAATCTATGAAATCCTTGAAATCCATGAAATCTTACAAATTGTCTTGGAAATTGTAGTAAAATCAAGCAAGATCTTTAAAAAGATCCACTTAAAAATGTGAAATCTTCAAATCCATAGCAAATTCTTGAAATCTTTAGTAAATCTTTGAAATCTTACAAATTCATGAAATCTCCAAAATCCAAGTAATCCATAAAAACCGAACAAAATCTGACGAAATCCACAATTGGTCCGGTTGATTCCGAGCCCTGGCTAAGCCTAAAACCGCCACTGGACTACTGGAGGGATATCCGCATCTGCTCACGCTGGTGTGGATAAATCAAACGAGTCAAGCAGTCGAGTGAATCTAATTTTTATTCTTACTTTTACAAATTGAAAAATCTATTTTGACCACTCATTGCCATAGGTAGCAATTGTTAAATGTGCGTGTGCTTAAACAGTGCACTAAAATAAATTGTATTTTGCTTGACATCATCATTTCATCAACTATTCTCTTCAATAAAAACCAGCTTACAAAATAGTTCAAATATCATCCGTAGTATACAATATCTTTTATCGGAAACTTTCAACGTGATAAAAATTTGATTTGAGAATGTATTTGGACATTATGTCCACACATTTCACACACAACAATAACACAATAATAATAATATTAATAATAATAATACAGTCGAACCTCGTTATAACGAATCGCAAGGGTCCCGAGAAATCTGTTGGTTTTAACGAGGGCTTGTGGGTATTAGTGTGTTTCTAAAAACTCGTTTGTTATAGCAAATAATTCGTAATATTAAAATTCTTTAACAAGCAAGTCATTTTAAAAAATTTGTTGTAACAAAAATTCGTTGTATCGCGGTTCATTGAAAAGGGGTTCGACTGTATTAATTGATTGCAACTCCCCAATACCAATGTCATCTCCAGTTTAAAAATTGATAAGTGGCTGATTTATGCTGTCAGGTTTGTACGAAAAAACCACGGACAAAATGGAGAGAAGCTCATCAATTTCCATCACCAAACAAACATTTTTAAATAATAATAATAATAATAAGTGGCCCATATCGATCATACAGTTCTCTCGAAATAAAAGTACCTAGGGCCTACGTGGGTGTTAAAACGAGCCTGTCTGTGGGACGATTTTGTTGGGAAGATTCTGAAATCTGTATTCATTGAATTCTTGATTGGTAAAACTGATTTTCCCAATTTGATCAGGTGTCAGTCGATCCCTTAAGTCAATCATCTTCTTCTCTTCTGGTTTCCGAACAATCAGAGCCAGGAGCATAATTGGCCTATCAGGATCAGGAGATTCCGAGGAAGAAAAGTAACCGCTTTCTGAATGAACAACTTCCGGTCTTTCTACCCACTCGTAATAAACGATGCATTCTCTGGCATCGACAAGTCGCAACTGAGTGCACTTGATTAAATTGTTGAAAAAACTCTCCACCTGATCTAAAATCACGTCGAAATCGAAGTTGGAATGAAATTCAAACTTGGCGCCTTTCAAACACATCTCCTCTAACGTGGTGAACTCGGCCGCCATTTCGACTATTTTGATGAACGTTTGCAATTTGTTGATTACGAACGTCCAGCCAGATAAATGTAATTCCTTAACTCGCGATGAGAGGCAGGCAGTTAGGAATGATTTCATTTCCTTCTCGGTAACAAGAAGTTTGTCGAACGACACATTTAAATGCTCCAACGTCCGGTTGTGCGTCAAACAATCGCACAAGCGGCGCAAAGCATTTTCATCGCTCCCCGCCTGCGCCAAATTCAAATATTTTAACGATTTGTTCGTTTTGAGAGCATCGAAGAATTTCTCTAGTTCGTTGCTATTGAATTCGTATTTGGTCAAATCCAAGTGTTCTAATTTGCACGCTTCGTTCGACAGCAAATTAAAAACAAAACCCAAATCCGTTCCACATTTTAGAAACGGCAATTTCAACTCGCGCAAACCCAAAAATCGATTCGGGTTGAGATTGAGATTGTTCGCCGTATCGATCGTGATGTCCAAACGGGACAAATGCAACTCGTGTAAGCCTAATAAATGACAATTCTCAATAAACAACTTGAAATGTTGTGGAGATTCGGAAGTCTCCACTGTGACTTGAGGGAATGTTTTCCCAAAAATAGAATAAAACACAATAAATATCTG
>JAQIXU010001019.1:0-21680 GCA_034701245.1 Strigamia transsilvanica | reverse complement strand
GAAATTTGTGGAAATTTGTCGAAAATTGATTGAAATTTGAGATTAAAATTTGTAATCGCGGCCGCCTGGTGTCACCCGCAAACGGGTGTCACCCGGGGCGGTCCGCCCCTCTCGCCCCTCCTTAGGAACGCCACTGGCGCCGCCCCTGGATATATCATACAAGACCCGGTAGAAATTTTAGTTTTTTCTGTTTCTGAGGTTCCTGAGGTTCCAGCAAAGCATCTAAAATTCTTCTTTTGAATCTGTATAAATAAGCCTAGAATCAGGGTCAACTTCATCGTCATCAAACAATCATGACGGTGGCGATGCAACCTTATTCCTGATCTGATATGTTTTTTAGCTTTGTCCACATACGGTTTTTGGAGCTCAATTTTTGGATGCTTTCTTTTTAACTGTATGTCCAGCCATGTGCCACTCCATGCGTCTTGTTAAGTTTTGCAGTTTGCTGTGCAAGACCGGCTCACGTGGCCAAATTCATTAGTTATAGCATTTGGTGTTGGGGCAAACCGACGCGTAGTGGTCGGTCGTGTCGCATTTGGGGCAATATGGTCCCATGCCCTTGTAGATGACGGGTCCAGAATACAGCCCAATGTCGATTTTGCTCGGCAAATCGTTGCCGCAAATCATATTTGTGGCAGAGCACTTGGAATTTTTCATTTACCACTGAAGTAACTTCCATTCGTCGCTCTCGAGCCAAATACATGTTTGCATTCCCAACTGCGATGATAATGTCGCTGCATTTTGCCATCAATTGGCGTTGCATCACCTCGTTGTGACTCAAAGCCGTAGACAGACCTTCCATAATATCCATCACAAATAAGAGCACTTTCAGTGTCTCATTCTGTACCTTCAAAAGACTTGTCTTTTTTCTTTTTTCTTTTCACAATGAATTTAACGGATTTTGCATTTGCAACAGTTTTACAATCGACCTGACATTGATCGAGGAACATGACCAAAACACTAAATGTCTTAACTTGACAAATGCATTCATTTCCACAAATTCTACAACCAACTCGTCTCCGTAAGTGACTGACATGCCGAATGCCGACTCCAGATGACAGCATGACCAACCTCAATGTCATACGTAGTGGCGCGAGCAGGTTCTCGAAGGTTCGTCAATGAGTGACCGTAGACGTGGGCGTTGGTTACTCAGAACTTCGGTTTTCGTAGACAACTAAATATATATTTACAGGACTGCTTGTCTAACCCTGTGTGGTTAGAAGATGGATGAAAAGAGTTTGGACGATTGATCGTTGCAATATCGATTTTCATTTGCTTCGAATGAGCATTTTCTTCGCTGCTTGATGTAATCACGGTAATGCGGTCGTTTTCGTCATCCGTGCTACCGTCATCGCCCTTCAGCAGATCTTCTTCAAAGTCCAAAGCATTTTCGTCAAAGCTTTCCATTTCAATTTATGTTTATGTAAGATGAGTGGATTGATGCGATGTTTGCTCGGGTCGTAGCCTAACTCCCATTCATTGTTGCTTTCACTATTGGTGACATGTTGATGTGCGTTTTTCTGGTTGTTGCTGCTGCATCCTACTTTGCTGTAGCAGAGGTTTTTGTAAGCTAAAATTGGCAGAAGTTCTCAATGATTGAACAATATAATGCTATTTTCTTTTTAGGGTTGCTACAATTTTCAGCTATTTATTGACCAGGTTGTGTTATTGTCAAATAGTGATAGAGTAATATATAAGCTTATACGTACATAGATGTGCATGTACTGTATCTTGTAAAAAAGCAAACAAATTCGTCCAAGAATAATTATACTTGGAATAAAGAGATGGAAAATGATCAAAAATCCAAGAAATTTGTCAAAAATTGTCAAAAATTAAACAAAATTGACCAAAAAATTGTCAAAAATTAAACAAAATTGATCAATTATTGCCAAAAATCAAACAAATTTGACAAAAAACCATAACGTTACGTTGATGCATTCCATCACGCCATTCGCGCTTGCGAATTCGCGCTTGTAATGTGTCCTAGAGCGTCTTATCTACTTCTTCAAAATTTATTCTGCAACTTAAAAATAAAACAAATCTAAAACTTTCTTTAGAATAATATAATGAAACAATTAATCTTACCCTGTTCACTTTGTACCAGTTCGTACGGTCAACAGACAAAAATGACGTCATCAAGAAAAAAAGCGCCACCCGGTGGTCACTTCGAACAAAAAATGGATGCCAAAAACACGTTTTTGCTGTGTTTATGCAAAAAAAGTATGTTTAAAGAGGAGCCATGAAAACCACGACCTGCTGGTCAACTTAGGAAATTGAGACAAGTTTATGTATATTCAGAGCACCAGCGTCATGAAATCTGCATAAACATGTAAACTTCTAAAACTTCTCTTTTGAGACTTGTTCAAACTTTAAAATAAGGGCTGCCAAAATGGCCACACAACTACTCAGCTCTAAAGTTTAAACAGGAATGCCAATCTTTATTTTTACGGAAATATACAATAGTAAAGTTAATCCTAATTAGGATTAACTTCGTGCAAATGGTTAGAAATTGGCACAATTAAAAATATAATGGGCTTATACTGTTTTAAAATGAATACAACCCCACTAAAACACTAATACAGGGTGCAGTATATTTCTACATTTCAAATTTTGCTATTTGTATGAATAACAAATAAATAAACAACGAAGTAACAAATAAAAATGAGTTTTCAAGACAAAAAATTGCTTTTAGCCAGACCATTTATCCTGTTTTTAGACTTTAAAATGGTGGAGCTGCATGCTGGTGTTGTGTAATACCTGATTCAGTCAAAACAGTTAAAAGTAATTAAACAAACGCAATTTCCAGTTACAAAACTCCCAGAAAGCTGTTTCCAAATTGAAACTACAATTAAAGTGCATTATTACGATAATTACATTACGATAATTAAACGAGAAAAAATTATGTTGTCATTTCACCATTTATTTCTGATTGATAGTGATACCAAACACTAAATGAAATAATTATAACATTAACCCAAACGGAAAATAAATAAAGTAAAAGTAAAACAGGTTTACACTACTGGCTGTATTTCTTAGTGCAGTTGAAGCAATTTTTGCTGCGATATTTTCTGTGAAAAACTCTGCGTCTGCAGAGAAATGAATACATTCTTGCGTCAGGTATCCTGAGGCCAAAATCAAACTGGAAAACTTCCTGTCTGCACATGGGTAAACGTTAAGATACCAGGTGCAGATAAGAGATGACGACACGCCTGCTTGATGATGAGTCACACTTAGCAACATATAAAACAACACAAACCACCTAACCTCTATTGATTGTTACTTTCAGTGTTGTAGACATGTTGATGGGCGTTTTTCTGGTTGTTGCTGCCGCATCCTACTTTGCGGTTGCAGAGGATTTTGTAAGCTAAAATTGGTAGAAGTTCTTAGTGATTGAACAATATAATGCTATTTTCTTTTTAGGATTGCTTTGATCCCCAGCCATTTATTGACCAGGTTATGTTATTGTCAAATTGTAATAATATATATATAATCAGTACCGGATTAACCATTAGGCACAGTAGGCACTGGCCCATGAACTTCAAGCCTTTTAGGTGCTCTCGAGAGAGCTTGATTAAGGTTTTGGGAGGCCTGGAACACTTGTGACAAGGGGGGACCATGAATCAAGAGTGGATTTATATAGGTTTTAGCAGTTCTCGAAAAACCGGGCCCCACGCAGCTACGGAGACCCCTTAATTTCAAAACAAAATTTTTGCTTGAGGAATTTTTCAAAAAAAAAAGTTTTGGACATTTTTCAATTAGGACCCCGAAGTATTGCTGCCAGAAGGATCCCCAGACTATAAATCGGCCTCTCGTGCACCACAGGGCTCTTTAGAATTGGGGTATCCAGGCAATTGGCCCCCTAGGCTTCCTTAATTCGGTTGTCTAGGGGTCAGTTCCCTGTACAAATAGTGAAGTTCCATGTTGTTTTGGAGTGCCACGGCACTAGTCTGACCGCTGGTTGCCATTGCTGACGGCCAGCATGGTCGGAAACCATTCTGGCGCCACACGCCAGAATGGTTCTGGCGCCGGCATCTGGACGCTCAGGTCCCGGTGGTGGATAGCATCAACACACCGCACAGCAAATCGTCTGCTAGAAGCAGGAAAGCCATTATTTCGATAGGAGCTTGGTCAAGCTTGACCAACTGCTCTTGTGCCGAAGCTGAGACTGCCAGGAACATGGCGTAGTCGACCTGGTCAGGTGACTTCCGGTCACGAACCAGTCGTACGTCATTTCCTGGTCTTTTGCTCGCTCTTTCTCCTCTTACCGCTTGCAACGCCATCTATTACGAGATGCGCTGAATAGTGGTTGCACTCGTAATGACTAACTAAGTGGGCCAGTTGGCGGGCATTCCCTACTCAGTAGGTGGCCTCATGGGAAACTCCCAGTAGGATCACCACAGGTTTAACCCACATTGCATATATAATATGAAAATATTGTTATTATAGCTAAACCCGGCGGGTGAAAATTGTAGAAAAGAACTCGCCTCTTTCGAGCACAGTTATAAGGATGTAACTTAATTTAGATCTACAAGTAAGTATGTGTTAAGTGTTTGATTGTATTCCATTTATCTATCCTACAGAGTTGTTACATCACTTTCCGTAAATGCCTTATGAGAGAATTGAACCTTGTAGGACAATTCAATGCTAATTAATGTCTTAAAATGTAAACTTATAATTTCGTCTTTTTGACGCAGTTAAATGAAGTTGATGGATTGGATTATGAAAATATTATTGAATTAATGAAAAGTTTTGCGACTGTGAGTGTTGTAATTGTTTATTTTAATTGCTGATTTATGCACATAACTGAGTTATTTGTGATTTGTAGAAGAAAGATGGATTTAGAGAAAGGTTCTCTGCTTGTGATAACATTCCAAAAACTCCAGACAAAGTAAATTTTCCATTTGTTTTAATTGAAAGTCATCTGCATAAATGTTTATGTATTTTTTAATTTACAGATTGAAGACATCGTTATGTGCATAACCAAACATTGTCTTGACGGTAAAATAGTTCGAGCTGAAGTTTTGATTTTGGCTGTTCACTTTTGTATGTAATGACACTAACCTCATGGAAGTGGTTAGAAATTGATACAATTAAAAACGTACTCTAAATAAACGAATTGTTCACATTTTAGTTTCCCATTTTTATTATTCGTAAAATATCATTCTAAGTCAGAAGCGTCTGATAATAAGTTCTCTTAAAAAAAATAGTGAATTACTAAATTCTTTTAGAGGCAAGAAGGGGCCAGAGCTAATCAGAGATTTGAGACTTTTGTAAAACTTTTAACAAGAAGATGGGGTCGGGGACCCATGCATTCTGTGTTCCAGTCATTTGTATGACTGACAAACTAGAATCTGTAGTAGAAGTAGAGACTGAAGAGGCCCAGAAACTTGCCTTTCTTTGTAACCATGAGCTTTCTCAGCAGGAGAAGAATAGTTATACTAGTTACCTGCCCTGGTGAAAGACATGGAATGACAGTTCAGTCATCTGGTCAGCAAGAAATAGTAGAAGTTATGAGATTAGCTATCAGCCACTCATAGGAAGGGGATTATAAAAGGCTCCACCATTCCAATGCGAGAAACCAATGACATCGTAAATCCCCCCTTGTCGCCAATGGTCAGAAATTATAAGCCATCAATTCCCCCGATATCTTAGCAAGCCAAATCCTGGAAACCAGGAGAACTTGATATGATTATAAATCCAGACTTGAAACAAATTGCAACTTTTGAAAATAAACCTATTTATTTGAATAAAAATAGTCTTTTTGAATGAATTTTCAATTAATTTTTTGAACAAGTAAACATCACCAATCAATTTTTGGGGTGCAGAGTTTGGAAGCAAAAGTTTAGAACCAGATTAGGACTAGTCTCTTTCCAACAAAACATAATTACCAAAAAAAAAAAAGGTGGTGGAACGCTAATAAAAAAAATATTTTTTTTGCAATTTTATATAATATTTATAATTGTATTATCCTATATATAATGTATTATAATATAAAAAAAAATCCGCCGAAAAAAGGTGGTGGAATGCCGTTCCAATGCGTTTTATGACAAAAAGGGCACTGACAGTATGTACCTTAAACTTGCCCTTTCCAAACCAGATTTTAGGTTTACAAAGACAAAACAAATTAACAGAGAAAACCAGTTTTAGAGAGTTCACTCCATATGTATTTCACAGCTCAGTTTGGTGGCAAAAGTCTTTTTGGTCACCAGGTGCATTCCTCCCCTTTCACCCTTTGCCGAATGCACAATGGTCGAAGCTATGCCCATTTACCCTTTTACAAGATTACCTCAGCGTGTGCAGCGTTATCATGTCATATTCATCCCCTGCACACACCGTAATGTCTGCACATTCCAATGAGTTATTGTTTGCTGGCCCCATCATTCAGATTTAGAGTACACTCATACCTCGGTTTATGGCCGGGATACGTTCCTGGAAAGTCGGCCGCAAAGCGAAATGCCGTATAACGAATCAGTGGCCGTTCCCCCTGATTCGTTAGGGAATTTTCCAACTTTTTGGCCGTATATCGAAGCTGTTAGGCCGTAAGTCGAAATTTAGCCACAATGTCACAAGGCCATTGTGGTGAAATGTCGTATAAAGAGTGGCCGTATGACTAGGGGCCATATAAGGAGGGTTGAGTGTATAAAGGAAACCTGAATGCAGCGCCAGAGCTTTCCAGCCAAGCCGCCATCTTGTAGTCCCTCACCATCTCGTAGTCGCTCGCCACCTGCCATTAGATGGTTACCCCGCCCGGCATTTAAAGGCATTGAGCCACTCTTAGCTGGTAGTTCACCAGAAAATCCCAAAATAACGACAGAGGAAAGAAGAAATAGCAAAATATAAATGTAAAACAATACTTTTTATTTTGAAATGGGGAATTCCTGCAACAGAAATTGCCACCAGATCAAAAAACAAGCCATAAAATAAAGAATTTTTAAAGTTTATGCTGGATTCCCAGTCGTAATGAAAAGCTGGTAGCCACCTGAGTGCACACCTATCACTCCTACTCCCCAGCGAACTCAATGTGCATTTGGGCCCTTCACCCATTATTTCCTTCAACCAGTCTTTGGACTCCTTATATTCATTCAAATATTGCGCGCTTTGATAGCATAGCACGCCCTGGTGACGTAAAAGTAACTTCGACTTCCTAACTGTCACAACCCCAAATATATTTTCGCAGGCGCGCAAAACATTTGAAGTTCTGCCATTGGTTTTTTGGGGCCTCCTTCACAACACACAACAACTAAAAATATATTCAAAAGACCAAACATGCTGCTACTTCCTAAAACCATCTAGGCCAATGTTGTTAAATGTGGTAAAACTGCGCACGCCATGCTTATTTAACCGAGCACTAACGCCCTCTGTAATTACTCAGGTCAGTTGAATTAAAATGGGTGGCGCCATCCAATGGCAGAATAACGAAACATTTAATATTATTAATACGAATTTTCAAATAAAACAACATCTAAAAACTTATCGTTTAAAAAAAAATTGAAATTAGGAATAATGATAATAATAATAATAATAATAATAATAATAATAATGATACTTTACAACACAAATTTATTATCTCTCACACATACTACAAACAGATACCCAATCACAACAGATTACGACAAATCAATTCCTAAAAATCTTTAAAATCTAAACTGCCTTTAACAAACTCCAACTAAAATCTAAAAAAAAACAAAAAAAAAAAAAAACATTAATTTTCATGATAGAACTTCCAACCAATGAGAACGCGACTTCGCCTTTGTTTATCAATCCGCCGCTGCAGACGCACGCTGAGGGACGCTCGTGACTTTTCGCTCGTCATTTAAACCGCTCAAGTCATGTCGAACTGCCTCTGAAGACCACGAACTCAACACCGTACAATGCGTACCCCCATCGGCATCATTTCGTCTCTTCTCTACCTGATTTACACCACCATCCAATGCGACGCAACACTCGACGAACGCGGTAAGAAACGCCGTCTTTTTCTTTCCACCGTCCACCTCATTCCCACCTGTATACACTTGGCTGACCCGTGTCACGGTCCCGTGCTCACGGTCAAACGAGAAGTCAAAAACACTCCTCGCTTAATTAAATGAAATCCAACAACAACAAAATTGATAAAAAACAATCAAAAATAATCATTTCATCATTTATTTATTTACTTTTAAATTATTTTCTCGCGATAAAACATTGTGGAAAACATTCCTTTGGTTCGCGAGGTCAAACATTTCCCGGGGATCCCTGTCGCCTCCCACGCGACGTCACACCAAAACACAGTCGGACTGAAACGAGCCAAGATTACCGTAGAAATCGGCGCAACACGAGATACTTAATAGACAACCTTGAGCGCGCATTTCTACGAAGCAATAAATAATGCAAATTGAAAATTCCTTCCAAAGCGCTGGTCACGAAAACTCCCATAGATTTTCAAAAGAAACATGTTTATATATTTCTCCAGCCCTTTCTCTCTGATGGGAGTTAATATTACCCCTTATAATTACACGCAACCGCAATCCACTTCGTTGTAAACGGGGCTTTGTGCAGTTCGCTCGAGGTAAACCCCCGTTACAGCAAGTGAAAATGGGGGAAGACGTTGAGCTTAGGGTTCAAGCATGACTGGGTCATGTTTCCCCCCCTATATCACCCTATATAGGGGAATTAAAAAAAAAAAATTTAAAATATAAAAATTGCTAATTTTTGTATAGATATTTTAATCAATTTTAATTTTGTTCTGAGAGTGAAAAATCTCACAAAGAAATGCATTGAAATGTGTGAGCATAAGTGGAATTCTTCTTGCACATGATTCACATATGACTGGATGGTTTAATTAGTGGAGAAAGAGTTGGCTTGAAATTTCTGTATTTTAGATAAGGCTGATTGTGTGTGTTCTAGATTGCATTTCATCACATGTGGTCATCTCACAGATATAACTGGCAGAATGCCACCAAAGAAAATCAGGACAAGACAAACATCCATTTTGAATTGCTCATTCGCTTGCAATTCCAAAAGGGTTGATTGATGATTGAACTCTTATTAACAATTTGAAAGTCTAATCGCCTTCGTGACATTTTTTTTATCAGGGGGGGTTACTGGCACTAAGAATGTCAATCATATTTCAAATGGAGTTAATTTTTTTTATATGGAATTTTTTTTCTTTCTAAGAATTGTTTAGTCAGGGAGAAGAATAGTTTTGGTGAAATAATATAAAGAAGAGGGTGGTGGGAGGGAAGGAAAAACAATATGGTGATGTCAAAGTTATTCTCACACAAGGATGAGATTTTAGCGTTCAGTCATGCTTATGCCTCTTATTTTTTTCTCATTATCGTCTTGCACCCTGGAGCTATGTCCAGTGAATAACAGGTGCAGAACTGCCCAGGTGTGGCATCCAAATCAAAATGATTGCTCGTCATGCAAATTATTTCATTTTCATAATTGGCTGGAAGAAAAGAGATAAAGTTTTGACTAAATAGGTTGAAATTACTTTTTCTAGGAAATTGTTTAGAATCTGAATGGTGATTGTTATCAAAAGATGCTTTGTTGAATTAATACAACTTGGTTGACATTACAAATGAAAATTAATGTTGAGTTTGCACTATTATATTGTTGAATTTACAAACTACTGAAATACCATTGTTGAGTTCCTACTGCATTGTTGTTGAATTTACAGTACTGCATTGTTGTTGAATTTACAGTACTGCATTGTTGTTGAATTTACAGTACTGCATTACGTACCATTGTTGTTAAATTTATAGAACTGAATTGTTAGTACTGTTACTTACGCAGATTTCAAATGCAACAACATTGCCGTGTTTTAGACATTCAACAATAACACACTATTACTGGATTTAAAGAAGAAGAAGAGGACAAAAAAATTTGCATTGTTCAAATTGTATCATTTGCAAAGGGTCATTCACATTAACGCAGCGATGAAAGTCCAGTTGAAGTGCGGTCACCGGTCAAAAACCTGTTACTTGACCACTAATCCCTTTGCTGTATTGTTTCCACCTAACAAGAAATGTTCAAATCTTCAAAAATGTTAATTATCATATTTTTACCGTCTTATGACACGTTTGAAATGAAAAGACGTTGGAAGAAAAACAAAAAACGAACCAACCCTTTGACATTAGCATGCTAAAATATGCAGGTAAAAAAGAACTGCAAAATAGATCTTTAATTTGTTGAATTGTTATCAACGGGCTCAGGTCATCGGACACACTTATCTAAAGCTCTAAACTGCAATTGAGGAACTATGTATTGCATAATCCAAACTTCCGTTATAAATTCAGGATGTTACAGTTATGTCTTTATTTTTAAATATTTCATTTCTTTTTTTAATAACCGAAATTTCCTGTATTCAAATATTTTGTTTGTCTGAGCTGAAAACGCCCAAAATCGTGACCTCATTTCCACTCGAAAATCACAATAATAACAAATAATTTCATCATTCACTCTTGATATTTCGATGTCGTCCATGAAAACCCTGCGGCTGCATCAGTTTCCTGTGTGTTCCTGAAAAAATTAAAAAAAAAAAAAAAAACTTGACCAAGGGTCACACCACCTTCCAACTTGCCTCAGTCAATAGGAACTTCCGGTGACTCAATTTATTGAAATTACAGTTTAAAAAAAAATTAATAACATAAAAATTAGAATTTTTCAATTTAATGAATATAGATTCAATTTTCACTACCCCTGGTGTCTTGACCCTACAAAATCATTTACTAACAAAACTAAAAACCATTTTTGGAGTTTATAAACAGGTTTGGCAACTTATTGTTTACTTCTAGTTGTTTCCCATGGGCTACAGTACATCTATTTGAATTTATTAACACTAGATGGCGCATTAAGTTCGCCAGTTAAATAAACACAAATCAACATTTTGTTTAATCGGTCTAAAATCTGCAAAAAGGTTCCTCCAAAAAAAAAAAATAGGAAATAGGGCGACCTAAAAGTCGTCCGTGAGATATAATAAAAAAACAAGCCCGTACTCAGATACATTTCAAGGCCGCATAGAATTTGCTTGCTTTTTGCCTGCTGCCGAGGCGAGGGGAGCAGAGAAGGGGGCCATGCAGGGGATAGACACCTTTGAAGAATCTCTCTTTAAAAGGCGGGCTGGCGGATCCCACGACCTTGAGGTCAAGACGGGACGGAACCAACGGAACCAGCTGCTCACACCCTGCGGAAGTAAGTGGAAAAACTGGCGCCAACATCTGGTAGAAAAGGAAACTAAAATAGTAGAAATGACACTTGCAAAACTGGCCGTGGATGTGTGGATGTGAATAAGTGTGGTTTCTCCCAAAGGAAGTTAGAATTGATGGAGGTGATACTGGCAAGGCGTCTTTGCCTATCAGAAGTGTTTGTTTATTTGCAATCTGATAAGATTTGGCTGTTCCAGATAGTGACTGACATGTAAGATGGCCACAATGTTTAATTTATTTCAGGTTAGAGTTGTTGAGAACAAAAAGCAAATCAATCTTACAACCCAATGCAATGCCGGTGAATAACCAGTTGAGGCCTGAGATCTCTTGCAGTCCATTGAAGTTTTTCAAAGACTTCAATGGTTTGGGACTTTGGGGAGTGGGAACATCCAGTTGACATGATTGATAAATGACATGTTTTGCATGTTATCTCGATTCCCCTGTGCATTATGTTAATTTCCAACCAATTGGTTATTAGTTGAGAGATTTGTTTGCATGTTGGAGCCATGAATTGTGAGTTTGTGACAGCAAAAGAACAGCAGTGCCAATGATGTCTCTTTTGTTTTGCTGGGGACTTATTTATGACCCTATTTTCATTTGCATTGTCAATTACTGGTACCATTATTTTCTATTATCACGAATTTATGGGTTAATTATACCAGCATTTGATAGGTAATTTAAAACTATAGAGGCACTAATTGGTTGCTGTTAATACTTATCATCTGTTTGCTCTTGTTGGCATATTGAAAGTGAAGCTGACACATTTTGAATAGACTAAACAGTTATTACTTAGATTTGAACATCTTTAAATTTTTTTTCTAAAAACATATCCAGATGGAACATCACATGTTATACCTGATTAGATACATGAGAGAAGATAAGCAGTGCTTTTCTCGGCAGCAGCACCACTCAGTGACAAATTCAGGAAGTGCATGACTGTCATTTTCAAAACCAACAAACTCAATGAGTTTTGGTATTTTTTTTAAAAAACATAATTACCATAATCAAACAAATATGAAATTCATACCATATATGAATCTACAGTTATACTAGTATTAGTACAGGTCCATACAGTTCCAGCAACCAGCTGCATCAAATAGTCTAGAAATAAAGCAAAGTGCACAAATTGCAACATTTCTTGTATTATTTCCTTATTGTGGGAATAGTAGTGTGAATTAGTTGATTGGAACTAAAACTTTTGAAATATGATTACTACAAAGAAAGTTAATTGTGAAACAGAGAAAGAAGATTTTTAGGTCATAGACTATGAAGATATTGTTTAACCTACTAAATTTCCACTAGTTGCCTAGAACATCAACCCATTGCTGCGCCTGCCAAGCTTACTGCCCTTATACGATTTTCATTTTTGAATATAATTTTCAAGATAGATTTTTTCAAACAGAAAATTTATGTTTGAAAAGCATCATTATTAGAGCTAGGGTAAATGCATAAATGCATACAAATAAATTATTTTGCATAAATAGCCAAACTGTTCATGTAATTCATGAAATTTTGCAATTTTTGTGAAATTTTGCAATTTTACATGAAATTTTTCAATTTTTATGAAATTTTTCAATTTTTATGAAATTTTTCAATTTTTATGAAATTTTTCAATTTTTATGAAATTTTTCAATTTTACATGAAATTTTCCAATTTTACATGGAATTTTCCAATTTTTATGAAATTTTCCAATTTTACATGAAATTTTCTAATTTTACATGAAATTTTTTAATTTTACATGAAATTTTCCAATTTTTCATGGAATTTTTTCAATTTTTCATAGAATTTTTCCAATTTTTTATGAAATTTTCCAATTTTTTATGAAATTTTCCAGTTTTTTATGAAATTTTCCAATTTTTCATGAAATTTTTCAATTTTTTATGAAATTTTCCAATTTTTATCAAATTTGCCAATTTTTTATCAAATTTGCCAATTTTTTATCAAATTTGCCAATTTTTTATCAAATTTGCCAATTTTTTATCAAATTTTCCAATTTTTTTATCACATTTTCCTATTTTTCATGAAATTTTCCTATTATTCATGAACTTTTCCAATTTTTCGGAAAATTTTTATTACATTAATATCCGGGATTTAATCATCACAAATAAAAATACATATATTTAAAGTTTATGGAATCTGCCACGCTAGGGTGCCACTAACAACAGTTGTGATTCTACATCCAGCTTTACTTTTCTTACCACGAGATGTCACTAAATTTCAAACAGTTTACCATCAATGCCAACAACCCTTGACTTAGGGGATTTAAAAAGATTCCAACCTTCCCACAAGGGGGTAATAAATACTCTCCCCTTGTTTGGTCTCATCATCTCCCAGCAAAACATTCAAACCGAAACTACCCTAACCAAAACACATTTCAATCGCATTTGATAAATCTAAAAAATCTATTACAACCCAAAATCACATTTTAAAAACATTTCAAAAATCCACGCAGTTCTATTATTATTACAGGCTTGTAATGTGGCGTGCCAATAATATTTTCACGTTTTGCACGTTTTTCTTTTACACCAACAGACGCCGCTGTGCTGAAAAAGCGATTTCAACTTTTTTCCTTCCATCTCATGAGTTGAGGGTTGCAATTTTCTCCTGCACTTAGAATGTTGAGTGCATTGAAATTCTCACTTATTTTCCGAGTTGTCACGATTTTTTACATCTTTTGAAGGCAAAAAAACGAATATCATTACAGTTTAATTCTTTTCCCAACTGCAAATTACCAATAAATCCTAAACCCAAGAATTACTTTAAAAACAGTATTACCAGAAAATTAATATTTTTAATAACAATAAACATAAAGAAACAATGAATCACACACTTTATTTATGTCTATACTTAAATTCCACTAATAGAATTTAAAAAATCATTAACATTTCTAAAAGTTTGAAGTAAAATTTATTGTCTTTTAAGTTTCTGGGCACAGAACCCTCAAAACCCCTACAGAGCAATGATGAGAAATTATTGCTTTTTGGCCAGAAACCATGCAGCAACATCATAAGTTTTATTTTTTTCTTAATTAGTAATCATGTGTCATCACATATAATTACTTGAAGACATAAAATTAACACTTGATACACAAAAAAATTGGGGGGAAAGAATCTTGCTTCAATGAGGATTCTCTCTAATTCTTTCTTTCTTTTATCATATTTTTTTTTTTTTTAGATAAAAGCTAACGATTCAGACAGGGTTTGGTTTGACCTTGAAGAAGAAGCAGAAATTCTTGTTCTTTCTATTTGTTTTATTACTTTTATTTTTTAAATGAGTTTTCAAAAAAAAATAACGGATTTTAGTAAAGTAACTGCTACTGAATTTAAATGTGAGGATAATAAAAATGTGGACATTAAAATGTGGCCTTTTGAAAATCAGATGTGCGTCAAGAATTGTTTTATTATGAAGTAATTTTTAATCAGTCAACAATATTTTCTTTTTACGTGTTTGGGAATTAAGTTTATCACGATTTAGTTTTATATTTTGAGCAAACAATAGAGAACCTGTTGCAACATGGCGGTTTCTAATAAATCAGTTGTTTATCTGAGGTAAAGTTAAGTCGCGAGTGACTTTTAAAAAAGAAAAGGAAAAAGGTGCATTCCATGAGGTCTGAACCCCTCACCTGTCACCTGCTTAGTCGACAGTAAACAATGTCAAGAAGAAAAAGGACAAAAAGGAAGAAAAAACGAAGAAATTGGAAATTTAAAATACAAAAAAAATTTAAAATATAATTTTGGTGGGTCCAAAAAAGGACCAAAAAGCACAAAAAACACAAGAAAGTACAAAAAAAACACAAGAATGTACAAAAAAAACACAAGAAAGTACAAAAAATACACAAAAAACTACAAAAAGTTACAAAAAATTACAAAAAGTTACAAAAAATTACAAAAAGGTACAAAAAATTATAAAAAGTCACAAAAAAATTACAAAAAGTTACAAAAAATTACCAAAAATTACAAAAAATTACAAAAAATTACAAAAAATTACAAAAAATTACAAAAAATTACAAAAAATTACAAACATTACAAAAAAAAGTACATAAAGATACAAAATATTACAAAAATTACAAAAAAAAGTACAAAAAATTACAGAAAAAGTACAAAAAGTTACAGTAAAAGTACAAAAAGTTACAGAAAAAGTACAAAAAATTACAGAAAAAGTACAAAAAGTTACAAAAAAATACAAGTAACATATGGTACAACCCAAAAATTTATTTCAAAGATCTAGGTCTGACTCATCCTAAATTAAAAATACAAAATCATCTTTAAAACCACCAACAGCCAAAACTAAATGACCCCAAGTCGCAAAGAGAAGCTGCAGTGACTCAGGTGCCCAGGTGCAACTGACAAGTCAGAGATGCATACAGCAGCCCCAGGAGAACGAGAATATTAACCCCTATTACAATTACAATTTTACTAAACTACTACTTTTACTAGCACAGGTATTTGAACTCTGTGATCTTGGTGAAACAACAAAGACCCAATTAACAAAAATTTTGCATCTATTATGATGTTCAAAGAAATACTAATGACAAAAATTATTAGTGGTATCAAAAATGGCAAGTCAGCATCAGTGGGGGAAAAGCTGACAAAAGAACTATGGGAAGATTGAATAAGAACACTATTGTGTGGAGATTTTTTTCTATAGTTGTGTGTTGAAAAGAAGTAGGACGCCATGTTGGAAATTAATCAATTGATAGGGATGTTTAAATGTGGGGGTGGAGGTAAAGCCCCTGTGAGAGGGACTTGGTTTGACTTTTCCCAAGGGTCCAATGCCAATTTTGGCAAGGCTGTGGTAGAAAGTTTGGATCAATTAGTATGTGTGTAGGAAAATTCCTTCTTTTGTGCATGTTGGACCAAGTATTTCTCACCTAGGGTTCATTATTGGCACGTCCTTTCAGAAGAAAAAAGAAAAGTCTTTTGAAATTCTGGCCAGTTTCTAAATTATTAGTGGTTAGGCCTTCTTGTTTATCGACTGGTAAGAATTAATTAAACGCTTCATTCATTTAGTCTGAGCCTTTGGCTATACATATGAAACTCTCCCAAGATAACATCAGTTGTATGTGTTACATTTAAGCAGTGACACTTATGTAATGAAGTTTAGGTCTCCACTTCCGTGTAGCAATTGGGTGAATTTCAATGAAATAGAACAAAATGGTGATGCAGAATTGTATTTTACTGAATGTAGATATTTACTGATGTCGTTTGAGTGGTCTTTCATTATTGTTGTTTAGTCTAATTTATTGCTGAACTTAATTTGCAAGTTTCCTTGTTGGGGGGCATTGAATTGAAATAGAAATTAGAAATTAGAAAATAAACATTATTATTATTATATTTTCTATAATAGAAAGTTTGATTCGAAAAGAAAAAATAATTCAATCCATCATGTGTCAAGGAAGCACAATGCAGCTCACCATTTCTATTCTCTTTTTGTTCAGTACTGATGGGCACTTCATGCATTAACGCGAGAGAAATTTCGCTTCTGTAATAGGATTTTCTATTGCTGTGAACTTTAATTAGATTTATAGGTGGATTTTTTTTTGTCCCCTTCAACACATTTCTTTTCAAGCTAAATTCCAATAAAAATTAAATTTTTTTTTTTTTAATAAATTAAAAAACCGTAATTTTTTCCAAGAGACAGACTACTGGGACCTTGGTAAGAAGATGGTGTTTCAAAGAAACATTCGTCATGTGTTGCACATTCCAGTAAAACTTGCAGAACACTGACAAAAAATACTTTGATCTTACATTTTAAGATGTGCGGGACTTTTGACATTTTTGTGCGACCCGCCACGTGCTTATTGTGCCACATCCCCAAACCGCATAAAGAATTTCTGGGGGAGTAAAAACGGAATGCATAGTTTTTCAGTCTCATTTTCCCCCCTCGCCGAAGAAGGGGGGGAGACATATAGAACTCCAAAGTGCAGAATCCCATGGGATAATCCTATTATCCCATAGAAATAAAGCTACAAAAGTAACAAAGAAGTCAGCACGAGCCTGTATGGCTGCCTAACACCGCTTGTAGGACTGGAATTTGACAAAAGGTGTTTGCGGTACTCGATATGAATTCTAATGAGTGTTGTTGCACTTAATTTCTCAATAAACCCAACTGGTTGAGCCCGATTTTTATACACTTCTTTCAATTCGTGCAAACTTGAATGCTGAATTGTGGTTTGATTCACCGGAAAGCAACAAAAAGATGGCGCCAAAGGAAGACAACAAAAAAAAGATGTAGAAAATCAAGTGAAAGATTTCTTAGAAATATAATTATTGACAAAATTCAAAAACAACAACAAAGTCTTTTTCTTCTTTATTGACAACTTGATTAATTTCGTTTGTCCCACTTTTGTCTTATCTTTTTATTATCTCTGTTCGTCTTGGAGGGGGAAATTGCCCCTCTTGTTTTCCCCAGGCACCATGATGATTTTCTCCTTACTCTTTTATTACACTTTTAATTGCTGGTGTCACAACAAATCATTGTTATTTGGTCCTAAAACCACAATTGGAAATTAGCCTCACATAACATTTGAATAACTTCTACATAGAAATCCATTTGATTTTCAAATTTAACATGGCGTCATGTTGGTTACATTTTCCCTTATCACTCCTTGCAAACCTTGTTGGTACATTGATCCACACCAGAGATAAAACCAGAACTACACAAGGGACTTCAGAACGATGGCTAAGAAGAGATAAAAACCTGGCCAAATAAAAATACCTCAACACACTGAAATCCTGCAAGGTTGGAATTTGTTTCTAACTATTTTAACTATTTTCTATAAAATTTTAATGCACTTTGGCATATTTTATGCCCAAATTCCACAATATTTCTCAGCGGGGCAGTACTTGTCAATTTTAATAGCATTTATGAAATGTTGCCTACACTTGCAGAGGTCGAATGTTACGTTTATAAATTGAATATTGTTTAGATATTTATCAAGTCAAGTAGGTTCAAACTCGAGAGGTTTTGAAATCCATCTTGAAAAGTGGCTAAAGTGGGCTCAAATATAGGCAAAATGCAAATTCTAATCCTTTTTCTCAACCACACTTGATTTTTTCCGTTGAGTTTTGAAACCGAGCAGCTTCACTGCGCCTGCGCCAAGCTTCCGCACACGTCCAGCACAAGCAAAATATCATTGCGATGCGATCTGTGTGTTTATATGGTTTAGTGCACGTTACACTTGCTGCGGAGAGTAACAGGACTCGATCAAACGTTGACCTCGATCCGAATGGGATTATTGGATCATGTTTTGTAAAGTTTAAACAGTTGACAAAAACATTTATAATAAAGAAAAATTCTGTGCATATTTCCATCTCTAAGGCTTAGTTCTCAAATCTTTGCACATCCCCCTTGCCCCCTTGCTAAATGTCGACTTCCGGCGGTTGGTAAATTGAAAATTAATCCCCATTAACCCACCGGACATGGGTTTTTCAAAAGCGAAAATCCCCCTCGAAAATGTTTTAATATTTCGAAAACGAACGCATTCTAGGAATGCTTAAAGTGGTAAATTCTTGAGCAGCGTTGGTCTCGTGGGACTATCAACTCAAGGAACCAGTTCTAGCACTTTGAATCGGTGTGCGCGGCACGTTATTCGCATTCCGGGGCCGCCTTCGTTTCTCAATAGACCCGGGAACTCGTATCACGTGAACAAAAACATGAGCTCGGGGCTTTGGAAATTGTTTTTATGGCACTTCCCATGAAGCTTTGCGCGCCAAACTCACCTCAAGAAAACTTTATACCTGGGCAAGGTGGTTCCACGAGTGGAAGCTGGAATTTTGGCAACGCAGTTTCTCGCTTCGGATTTAACACGGTTTTCGTGCTGCGCTACGAACTGAGTCGATTGGTCGAGTTTTTGCGGTTGCCAGCGCGAGTTTTGTGCGCAATATTTGAGAGATTTCTTAAAGAAAAAAAAAAGCTGGAGAAGTTAATGGAGTATTCAGGTCGTGTTCAGGTATGTTTGATTTTTTTTCTGAAACGCATCTGTGTTTACTTTGCACATTTACAAATCTACTTGCTGCAAACTTCATTTTGGCACATCAGTTGCACTGTTGTCAGGGTCGATGATACGAATGTAAATATTGGTGACAAATCGATTTTCTTTGTATCTTTCGAAAAGATTATCAAATTTGTTTGTAATTTATAGTAAAACAACACAAAAAGAATAGGTTTTTGCACATTTATCGCTTGTTTTAAGTGTTTTTCTACATAATTAGACTTAGAAACACCAAAAAACTCTTTAAAACACCAAAAAACTCTTAAAAACACTCTTAAAAACACCAAAAAACTCTTAAAAGCACCAAAAAACTCTTAAAAACACCCTTAAAAACACCAAAAACACTCTTAAAAACACCAAAAACACTCTTAAAAACACCAAAAAAAAATTAAAAACACCAAAAAACCCTTAAAAACATCAAAAAATTCTTAAAACACCAAAAAAAAAACTCAAAAAAACCAAAAAACGCTTAAAACTACCAAAAAAACCACCAAAAAAAACCCTTAAAAACACAAAAAAAAAACTTAGAAACAAACAAATTTATTATTTTTCCAACATTTTTAGTAAAACCCTTTGGAGGTTGTCAGGGAATTTCACCTATTACTCACCTGTGAGTCTCACATTAGAGAAGACCCTTTCACTTGCCAATAGTGGGAAGGAATATGGTGAAACTAAACCATTAGTGAGGATTCCAGGGGGAATATGGTCACCTGGATGACCTTCTCAAGGTGGGGAGGGTGAAGGTGGAGAGGTTGAGGGGAATATTTGAGCAGACCGGTCTATTTCTCCCAAATAGGTGTACTTACTCAAACAACCTTTTCCCCATTTCTTAATCACAAAAAACGCAAACTTCTCGGTAAAATCTGACCAACTCGGGCTCACTTTTCACCACTAACACGAACCAATCAATGATATCACCTCATGACATCACCACACCTAATCAATCAACATACCAACCTACAGAATTTGAGTCCTCACATATCTTAATCTGTTTATGTTAGTCACAGACGCCAAAGTCCAAATACCAAATAGCATTCCTCGAAAAAGACTCTCTGACCAGCCAAACGTGCATTTGGGGTCCCGCAGGACCGTTAACCAGCAGTTCTTGACGCTAATTATACAGATGGCAGCCACTCTAAGGTGTGCATCATGAGAAAATAACAGGAATGAGTGAAAAGGTGGAAACAAGTCACACGGGGGCCGTAAATTTCTTTGTTCTGCCCCTCCTGGTTATATTAGGACCTTCAATTCATTCAGCAATAAACATAGGGCACACACAAAAGATTGAATGCAGGGGGTCAGTGCAGCACAACTTACCTGGCACTTGTGTTTGCTGTAGGTATTTCCTAGCAGGTGAATGCATGCTAGACAATAGAGGAATTTGAAAGTCCAGATTCTCTTGACCGCATTTTACCATTTGGCCAAATTGTGTATTTTGGAATGTGATCTTTTGGTTTTTTTGATTTTTTTCAATTATCCAATTAAGTTTTATGATTTTCAATGATTTCCTAGACCTAGTGAAACCTAAAATTCATTCACCTTGAACATTTTTTCGACGTCACAAACTTGAATCCTTCATTTGGGCAACGAGAGTGACTCGCAACTCCTCTCATATAGAAGCCTGTTTCTACCTTGCAGGCATACCCCAATCTGTTATTAGTGAAGGGCATTAGCCTGCGCCTTACTTTTATTCCAAACACAAAAATTCGAATGCCCATCTGTCATTAAAAGCCATAAAATTCTTCCCCGAGACGAAAGACATCTGTTAGGTCCTTTTCAAATGTGTTGTCAATGGAAATTGCAGACTGGAACATCCCTAATGAGAGTCCATTGCATCAGTTATTGCAAATAAATCAACATTCTTCATTTGGTTTTGGTGAACAAAATCCACACTATCAAATTTCACAATTAGTTGTACACACAGGTGGTTGGCAAGCAAAGAGTATCAGATTACAATTCAACATTCAACACGAATACTGAATGAATAGATCCAAAACAAACAGTTTGTAGTATACACCCTGCACAATTGAAACAGTGGGGTGTGTCGTGTGTGTGTGGGTTTTTTAATTCATCCTTGATGGCACCAAGCAAGGACACACCAGGAAATGCAAATTTAAACTGTCTCTCAATTAGTGTAATTTCATTTGACGTTTTTTTTTCAAGAAATGGTGATATGCGAAACAAATTACCAAGTTTGAATTCAATTTATAAACAATTGGAATTTCACGCGCAGAGAGTTATTTGTGTCGCTGTATCACTTTCCGCTTCCGCCTACTCGGTGTCAGTAAAACGAGTTTCGATTCAATAACTGTGCAACAGTGCAACTGAAGTTTGCAAATATAATTTTATTCAGTGTGTTTAGTAAATACAAAAAATTCTCCACAAACAGGCTTCAGTGTAATAAACAATGAATGCCAGGGACTATCGAGTGGCTATTTTGATCAAGACTACGACCATCTAAGCATCATTTCCGAAGGAGATGCGGCAGCATCAATTAAAGA